>JASCQY010000173.1:17371940-17383849 GCA_030264315.1 Sardinella tawilis
TGTATCTCTTATCTCCCTCATCCATCTCTTATAGCACAAACGCACACAAATACACACACACACACACACACACACACTTGCGAGCTGGGTATGGACAGGAAGTCCCCACTGCAGGAATATAATTTCCTGTTTGAGGTGACAACACCACAGCCTCACATGCAACACCACAGCACGGCGTGAGTCAACATTCCACACACCAACTGTTCCCAGAAAATATTCTCGAGGTTCAGCACTACTGTACTGTAGATCAGTAATCCAGATGAGGGGTGGTCTGAAAATGCATTCCATATATTTCACCATTTGCCAAATGGGATCACGAACCCCCCCCAGACTCCCCACAGTCCTTCAAGCACAGGGCTCAAGGGTGATAATCTACACCAGATCTAATGATAACAGGCACACTGCAAAAGAACAGCCTTGTAATAAGTGTCGACTGCTGTGATCCGTGGCTGGCAGATCAACATGAGCATGTTTTCAGATTGCCTATCAGTGGTACAATAGAATAGTTAAGCCAGCTGTCTGACTGCCCATAGGACCACCTTGGTTGGAAAGTTGGAAAGGCCCTCTTGAATAAGATCCACAGCATTAATCCAATAAGCGACTTTTCACTGGGCAATATTAGGGCAACAAGTTTTTGTTTTAAGAGTTTTAACTCAGACGCAAAGGGGACTGCAAATGCTGAATGGGCAATTGATCAATTAAATAAAGTTCTCAAAAAAGAATACAGTAATTGTGTATTCCAGTTTTTATTTCTTAGCTTGAAATAAATACTTCCCATTTTTGTACAATAGTGGAGGAGACCATTAAATAAACAAATATTTGAAAGTGGATTAGCTAGAATTGGTTTATTTAATTACAAATATGGTGATAGAGAGTTTTGTGTAATTTCCAACCTGTCCTCACCAAAAAAATAATTCCCTTGGTGTAAAATTGTATATATCAAAATGTGTAAATAAAGATATGGGCTTTGGCATCTCACAACAAGGTGCATTTAAACACAGACATGTTTTCCCCCTGTGCTTTGTGTCAATCCCACTGCGTCTCAGATCAACACCTCTTCAGTTGATCGCCCGGTCCTGTGCTACCGTTGGAACACTCACAGAAAGGAATGCCTTCAAACACAGGGGCTTGGGGTGGTGGGGGTGGAACAAAATGTGTCCAAGTACACGGTGAGAGGGCAACAGAACCTCATGCAGGAACCAGCAGAAGTGAAAGCTGAATGGTGTAAATTTAATAAAGACATAGAGATTAATCCAGTGACTCACACTTCCTCGAGCCTTCAGGACGCTATTCTCTCTCTCTCTCTCTCTCTCTCTCTCTCTCTCTCTCTCTCTCTCTCTCTCTTTCTCCAACTCTCCTTCTCTCTCACTCTCAGTGTCCCCCTCACTTAAGTAGTATGATGTCTTCATGGTTTGATTTATTTAAAACGCTTCATATTGAAATGTTCTCATTTTGCCTGTCAATGACTGAGCAAAAGATGGACATTTTATAATAAAAAACGTTGTCTTCAAACATCCTCATGGCATTTTGCAAAGTGGTGGAGGAGTGGTGGACTGTCAAAATATGAGCCATGTGAAATTACATGTACGATTTTGTATATATCATAATAAATAGTTGATTATATTGTTTATTATGATTATATATATATATATATATATATATATATATATATATATAATGTAAACAGTACATGAACCACAGTTGTAATGCCATCTATGCTATTTTGTCAAGGTGTTGAGGACTGCGGCACAAGAGGCAAGGTTATGAGCTTTTCCTGCACTTTACGGCAGGATTGATGGGCCAGACTAAGAGGACCGGACTGGTGAACACCCCCTTCCCTGCCCCATGGGACCCCTAAAGACCAGACGCTTCAGGGAAACAAGTGGGTAGTCGAGGCTGTGACTGATGGGCCAGCGCCTTCTCGCCACCCTTCCCAAAGCTCCAGTGTCCAACCCCTCACCCACAGACCATCTTTTTTTTTCACACGGACGGTAGCCAGCCATCTTCAAATGCACCAGCCTTTATTCTTGTTCTTGGCTTGGCTCAGACTGGGCATTAGGTAATGTCATTTGCAGCGTACACACTGATCTTCCTGGACATATGGATGCCATCAATCCTCCATCGCTCTCCTTTTTACCTCTCTCACACCCCTGTCCTTCCCACGTGAAGATTTACATTCAAGCATCACGGCAACATGTATTATATATTTATTTTATTTATTTATTTCCAGCTGCCATTTTTCTGGGTCCTCATCACACCGACATGTTTGAATATGGCCCCTTAGTCATGGTGGTCAGGCCTCTCATGGTAGGGCCATGGTGTGTAAAGAAGAAAAAGGGGTTCTGTTAAAACTTGGCTTAGTTTACATGTCCATCCACACTGCATTAGCAAGACAAGATCATGATGTTCTGTTTTCCTTTCTGTTTTCTGCGGGTGGGGATGGGGGGGAATGGGGTGATGCAAAAATATGTAAGATAGCCTATAGGACATTGACAAAGCTGATTTATCAATCATCTTGTCCGTTTAGCATACCATACCCCTTTATTTATCTTGTAACGAAATAAAGACTTTTGATCATCTGGAGTGCATGCTGCCTTGACTGGTTTCTTTCATCACAGAGAGAAGTCAGGCTTTAGAACAAGTGGTTTTGAATTTTCTCCTTCTTTCTTTCTTTCTTTCTTTCTTCCATCTTATGAGGGAAAAAAAAACTAAAACCACAACAAAGCGTGCACACAGGGTACTTTTCCCCCAAAAAATATTCACAAAGAAATTTGTCAATTCAAGCCCAAGGCTCAACTTTATTTTTTCCATGCCATGCTGAACTTTTTCATTCATACCGTCTTTGAGGTGTCATTTCCCTTTTTCTAGAGGTGATTTTACCTTCAGACATTTTGAATGTTGTGAGCCACGCTACAGTCTTTCCCAGAGGAAGCACAGGCTAATGCTCTCATTATGCACACACCCTTCGACATTCATTGCTTTTTACTTTTGGCTAAATTAAAAAAATAAATCAACCTGCTGGGCCTGTAGATGTTCTGAATTTTGAACTGAACTTCTAAGCAGGATATTTCAACAGAAATAAATATTATTTACTCACAAACAATATTATGGAATATTGCTTGCTAACTTAAAAGGGTTTTCTTTTATTTCCTTTTCCAAACAGCGAACACAACAACGCACCTGAGCAAAAAGGAAAACTGGGAAAAGTTCTCAGTTCTCACCAATATCCCAATGTTGTGAAAAAGAGTAGTCTCTCGCACTAGCTGTCCAGCAAAGATAAGACTAGAAAGGAAACCCTGACAAATGACTAGCATCCTCAGTATTTTGCGATAGACTAAAACAAAGCCTCAGACTTCAGACTGAGGCCCTCAATATCTCTGGCTCTGGGAAACATCAGAAAGGTGACATTTCAGCAACCTCATCAAGATCCAACAGTAGCCATGTCCATCCAGCAATCAATTCTTTATGCATAATACCGCTCCAAGATGTAAGAAATTAATCAACTCCGAATCCCGCCTCCTCTCCTCCTCTTTCCCATGAGAAGAAGCCATTACGTCCCATCGCTGGACAGCCATGAATGGAAAACAAATGTCTTGGAGGAGAAAAGAAAAAAGTAGGAAAGAGTTTTTCTATGTGGGAGGAGAAGAAAGAAAGAGAGAAAGAGAGAGAGAGAGAGAGAGAGCAAAAAAGCTTGCTTGAAGGAAAGGACAGATGTTTCTTCATCTACTTCCCCTTCTTTCCAAGCAACCAATCTCTTCACTGCAGGCCGACACTGACACACGGACAAGCCGAGCACCCCGCTGGCCTCCTGCTTCTTTTCCTCTGTCTCCTCTCCCGACATGTTTCAGGGCCTCAAAACATGGCTCAGAAGAAGACAGGGTTTAGAAACACACAACTTTGCAAACACTTCCTCTCAGTGTCTTTAGTCTGCTATCTGGTTTAGCTGGCACTTGTGGTGAATTCATTTGAATTTCATTGTGCAGATAGAACAGACAGAACTGGCAGCATAATAAGAAAAAAAAACTGTATGGGCATAAGTACAGCACTGTATGTACGGTAGGCTGTGTACAGTATACACTATACTGTATATCCATAACCAAAAGTAAATACAAAATCTCCTTATAGCATATGTATGTGTGTGTGTGTGTGTGTGTGTGTGCGCGTGTGTACATACTGTATGTAAAAAAAAAAAAAAACATTACTGTCATTGTTTATACAGTATCTCTGTAGTAAATGGTGAGAGGCTCTAAGGTTCAATACTTTTTTCATTGGACTCTATATTAAGCGTCACTAAAGCCAAAAGAGAATTACAACTGTCCTGCGCTATCCTGTCCTTCTTTGAAGCACTGCTATAATACACACTGGCACAGTGACCAGGCAGACAAAGCTGGGGAAAGTTTGCATAAAAGACACTGACGAATCGCACTGATTCAGTTTGTTTAAATTTTGAACGGATACTCGTCCCTTTAAGAGGGGTGAAAATTGATGTTTCAGCCAATTGACCGATGAGCCTGTACATTCACTCACAGGCAGAGGCGTTAGCACACTGGACAGACTCCCCCCTCCTCCTCACTCTCTCACAGACAGGCAGGCCAATGGGACTCAGCGACAGCCGCTGCTTCCCGACCCCCTGCCTCACCCACCCCTCCCAAATCATCCCCCAGTCAGCCCAGGCCGGAGGTGGCAGACAGGCAGGCTGTGGTCTCTGGGCTCCTGTGGAGATGTGGAGGAATTCGGTAGTCATCTCCATCAAGTGCCAGGCAAAGCGTGCCCTCTTCCTACTCCCAGCCAGCCTTGTGAATGTGTGTGTGCGTGCGTGTGTGTGTGTGTGTGTGTGTGTGTGTGTGTGTGTGTGTGTGTGCGTTTTGTAGCAATAAGTGCTGTTTGCTGTTGTGTAAAAATAGCTGTGTTTTCTCCAGTTTGACGTCCACAAATATTTTGCACATGTGGTGTGGTTAACAGGAAGAAAATACGACACAAAGCTTAATTATCTCCTTTCCTATAGAGTCTCCTTTATTCATCATTATTTAGTAAGTTTATGTAATTTTGTTTGTTAAAGAGTTGAGTACGGACTGATTTCACATTTGCCTTTAACATTATAGTAGTCTACATTAGGGAATATCTGAAACTATTTGAATGGTCGAAGTGCAATGCAATACATAACTTTTTTCAACAGAGGGCACCCTTATCAATTATTAGAAAGGCAGGAAAAATAGTGAAAATAAGCGCCATTGTGCCTTTGTCACCATGCAGGTCTAAAAGGTCATTCGGACAGACACTTCTCATGTAAACACAATCCTGCACTGAATTTTCTGTAGTCTATTTCTGCAGCCTCTTCACAAGTCTAAATCTAAAGAGTCTGAAATCTGTTTTGACATACACACACACACACACACACAAAGATAAAAAAAAAAACATTCAGTGCACAGAAATCAAGTCCACCCCAACGCCGTACTTCACAGAGACCCTCCCACATGCATATGCAACACCTCCATGGTACATGTATATATCTTAAATCAGATGCACCCCTGCAGACACACCTAAGCATCATCTCCCTCCTCACTGAAAGGGGAGTGATAACAGAGTAGGGCAGAGAGAGGCATTGCAAATCTCCACACAGGAACATGATAGGTCCACAGAGTGAGCGTGTTGACGATTACAGCAGCGGCAAACAGAGAGGCAGAAGCAGCACAGACAGTAGCTGCACAAGGGCTGCATGTTTTGCTGCTGATATGTCTCCATGAAAATGTGCTCCCGTAAACCAGCGCTCCCGCTTTGAGGCGTTTGGCAGACAGGCAACAAAAGAGGCCCCATGCCACCTCGTCTCACGATTAAGAAGTGTCTCTCAGGAAACCTTGTGTTGCTTTTAAACACTAATACGGAATGCGGGGTGAGGGTGAGGGTGGGGGTGTGTGTGCAAAGGGCTTGTGAGATGTTGATGTGTGTGTGTGTGTGTGTGTGTGTGTGTATGTGTGTGTGTGTGTGTGCTTAAGTGCGCAGAAGAGGAACAGAAATACGGTCCTTCAGGAAGCCTTGCTGGATCAATTGCCAAATTCACCAGCCCCCCTTTAACTGAATATTTAATGAGAGAGGCAGTCTAGACCAAGAACGAGCAACTCGAGCTCTGAGGGGGTTTAAGAATCGTAGATGAAAATGCACATGTACATGTCGGCTCCCTCCATGTTTGCACTGCGAGCTACGCTAGTCCAGCGCTACGCTAGTGAGTGTCAATGGGGAAAAGCAAATGATGAAAGTAAATTGCTGACGCTTAAATCGAGCAGGCTGTCCTAACTGCCTGTAAGCAATGCAACGCACTGCATTATATTCTTGACTTGATGCTCTGCCTTTCAGCACAGAGATCCTTGAGCAAAAGTCCCCAATCCCCATTCCATGCATTATATACTATAGGCAAGTATGGCGTGGATGCAGGAGCTGCACTGCAGGCAGAGAAAGTAAGCATTATAAACGCACTGCCACAACAGTCCCTTTGACAAGCGGAATGCAGAGCAAAGATGTTGGCCTGAGAGGTTTGACCCCTGGGCAACAACACGGCATAGAGGGCTGGACAGGTAGAACCGGGGGGCCTCTGCAGGCTTCCTTGCTGTAGCCAAAGATACTTCCTTCAAACTCGCTGCTATAGTTATGCTGCACACAGCTCACAGCTCCTGGGAGAGGAGAAGGCCTAGTCTGGAAAGCCTTACACACACACACACACACACACACACACACACACACACACACACACACACACACACACACACTGACACTGACTGCACTCCTCTCCTCTCCTCTTCTCTTCTTCTCCTCCTCCTCCTACAGTGCTCTTATCCTCTCATGCTTCTCTCTTCTCTCCTCTCTTTCTCTGTCTTCTTCCTCTCTTTCCCTCTCCTCCCCTGCTCAGCTCATCTGCTGCCTGTCTAATCCACGGTAGGGGGAGGTCAGGGGGAGCCTGTCTGCTGCAGAACATGGTCTCAGCTGGGCTGCAGAACTGGGTCAGGCTCCTGAGGAGGTGGGGAGGATCAAGACTAGACAGGTAAGGTGCTTTTGGGTCAGAGTCCTCAGGCACATGAGTCAGCCCTAGGCCAGCCGACTGGCTTAGATGGGGGAAGGAACTTAGAAAAGGCCGCTGAACTCTTCAAATGTTAGATTACTCAGAACATTTGATTCCTAATGAAACTTGACTTGTATAATGTGTGTGTAATGCCTGTGTGTGTGTGTGTGTGTGTGTCTGTCTGTGTGTGTGTGTGTGTGCGTGCATGTGTGTCTGTGTGTGTCTGCGTGTGCCTAAGTGTGTGAGAAAGTGAGTATGAAACTTTTCTAATGCTCTAAAACACTCTGAGTAATATCTAGTCCAAGTAAGTGCAGAAAATGTCTGATTTTTGCTCTGAAGGTATACTGTTGCTATGGCATTTCTGACCTAGAACATGTCATTTGTCAGTGTGGTATTAAGTCTCTCTCTCTCTCTCTCTCTCTCTCTCTTTCTCTCTTGCGCACACATACACACACACACACACATAAACACACACACACACACACAAACATGGCCACACTGCGTATTTCATTATCCTGACACCATAACACCCTAGCACACCCTCAGAAAACAGAACAAAGCTCAAGGTCCAGGCACTCTGTCTGGAGGCTGTCAACAGGGCAATTATTATCACTTTCAGCCATAAACCTGGGCCCCAGAGCACCATGGGTAAAAACAGTCCAGTCCCACATATCAGCCTCATACTCAGACCTGTCAAAGCTGACCCACTCTCAAGGCGAGCGGGAGAAAAAACACGCTCACACACCCGCACAAACACACTTAAATGTTTATATGTAAGCACGTGGGCCCCTCCACTGAAATGTGCAACCCATCAGCACTACAGAAGCACTTTACTGGCAAGCTGAGGCACATGGGCCCACACCGAGATACACCTGGAATTACTGTCATATCTGATAAACACAATACACTCACAAGCCTCTCTCATACACAGAAACACACACACACACATACACACACACACAAACACTTACCTCCTGCATATATCATAAATAAACATACAAATATAAGCAGTAGGCTATTTTTTTTTTACAAGAACAGACATTCGATTGCAGTATATACAGGCACATACGCACAAGCACACACACACACACACACACACACACACACACACACACACACACTGCTCCCCTGTGGTGCATCTGTGCAGGAGGGAGCTCCAGGGTTGCTGACAGAAGGACAGAACAGAGCCGACTGGAGCCTCATGCCACCTGACCAGCATGCTAAATAGCCACCCCCCTCTCTCTCTTTCACTCTTTCTTTTCCTCCCTCCCCCTATCTCTCTCTCTCTCTCTCTCTCTTTCTCCCTCCTTTTGCCCAGTATTTCTCTCACCTTCTGTCTTTCTTTCCCACTTTCTGCTTCCTTCTCTCCTTCTCTCACTGATCCTGTATTTCTCACTCACTGGTATCTGTAATCTCTCACTGTTCCTCTCTCTCTCTCTCTCTCTCTCTCTTTCTCTCTCTCACTGTTCCTCTCTCTCTCTCTCTCTCTCTCTCTCACTTATGCTTTTCCCAACCATTCCCCTCATAGTTTACGTCCACGTGTGCATACAAACACAGACATGCACCTCACAGCTGTGCCCTTACAAAAACATTACAACCAATTCGAGGGAAAGATCCTATAGAAGACATAAGGCATACAGCACACATTAAAATATACGCACATACACATACACATACACATACATATACTGTACACACACACACACACACACACACACACATTTCTAACATGTGCACGTATTAATGCATAATAGTGTCTATACACATAAATACACAATCATCACATAACAAATATTTAAAACACAATACTTACACACTTAAACCCAGAGACACGCACAAACACTCCTCAAGCGTAGCCTCACCTGAAGCGCACCTGTTTGCTCGTGGGTGTGTGTGTGTGTGTGTGTGCGTGTGTGCACGCACACCCTTCCGTGCACAGGCGCGCGCGTGTTTGTGTGTGACTCTGCCGCGCGCACACACACACGCAAGCTCCACACACCTGACCCCCAGTCCAATGCTTTCAGCAGTGAGTTTCGCCAGCCGGCTGTCAGGTGCACAGAATCCTCCCTCCGCCCCCTTCCTGACTGCTCGGCACCACCCCCGACACCACCCCCAACCCCCTCTCCCCTCTCTCTTTCTCCTCTGTTTTCAAACACTCTCTCTCCCTTTCTCCCTCCCTCCCTCCCCTCCCGCTCTCTCAGTGACGGAAGGAAACTCTTTTATTTATTTCATTACAGCATCGCTTGCCTGCCTGCCTGCCTGCCTGCTTGACTGCCTGGCTGGGTGACTGGCTGGCTAGCTGCCTGCCGGCTTAACTCTTTCTGCGGCACGGGCGCCGGGGAGGCTGGGCGCTCTGCGTGTGTGGCGTCTTTGCTGTGCCGCGCTGCGTTTTACCCACTCGCTCGCTCGCTTGCTTGCTGACTCGTTGGCGTGAGGGAATGGG
Organism: Sardinella tawilis; assembly: GCA_030264315.1. Classification (NCBI taxonomy): domain Eukaryota; kingdom Metazoa; phylum Chordata; class Actinopteri; order Clupeiformes; family Clupeidae; genus Sardinella; species Sardinella tawilis. The sequence continues at coordinate 17,381,435 of JASCQY010000173.1, forward strand.
ACTCGCCGGTCCGCTGACTCTATCCCTACCACCCCACCCCTCTTCCTCCTTCTCCTCCTCCTCCTCCTGCTCTGTTTCTTCCTCCTCTTCTTCCTCCACCGCTCCCCCTCTCCCAGGTCATCCTCCTCTCCCTGGAGCCTGGTCCACGGTTGTCTCTGCGCGGCGTACAACAAAACCCCACCGAAGGAGCGTGAAGAGGAATTAACGGTGGACTGCACTCCCGGCGTTTCCTCCTCCTCTGCTCTCTCCTCCTTCTCTTCTCCCCCTCTATCGTTTTTTTTTTTCCTTCTCCTCCTACTGCTCTGCATCCCCCCCTTCCCCACCCCATCCCTCCCTCCCTTGCTCTCTCTGTCTCTCGCTCCCTCTTTCCCACCCTGACCTTTGCAATGTGATATCACCGCTTGCCTTATAAGGCTGGGGTTGCCCTGGCAACCATGGACTCCACCTGTCTCACCCAACCCCCTTCCTCTCTCTCTCTCTTTCTCTCTCTCTCTCGCTCTCTCTCTCTCTCCCTCTCTCCTGCTTCCTCTCACATGGCATCCTCCCCTGCTCTCCCTCTCTCTCTAATACACACACAGGCATATACACTCTTACTCTGTCTCTCAAATACACACACACACACACACACACACACACACACAGTCATCCACTTTGCATATGTGCTGCTAGTCATCTGGTCCACTTTGCATATGTGTGCCTAAAGCACTCTCTCTCTCTCTCTCTCTCTCTCTCTCTCTCTCTCTCTCTCTCTCTCTCTCTCTCTCTCTCTCTGTGCGAGGCAGGAGAGCAGGTAGGACTAGTCCTGGGAGTGCCTGCATGTGCTGATGAGGACATGCATGCATAATGCTATTATTGCTCCCTCTGCTCTTGCAGCGCTTCAGCATGGGGGCTCTTACTGCACCGGTGTGCCTGGACATGGGCAAATGGGCTGCATGAGTGCATGATTAGGCCATGTGCTTACTGTATGGGTGCAACCTTACACATGCATGCATGTTTGCTCTGAGAGTTTGGACTGTGGCTCCTGCAATATCATCTTCTGCCATTCCTGAGTTACTGTAACTGGCTGTAATCTCAGTAAGATTTCAATTGTGTTGTACCATGAATGTTAGTCCTGTTTTTGTAAGTCACTTTGGATAACTGCGCCTGCTAAATGCAGAATTGTAAATGGAAATGTGAATATTTTGTCACAGTGTTTGCACTGCTGTGTGTTTGTTTGTTTGTGTGTGTGTTTGCATGTGAGTGTGTTTGTGTGTGTGTGTGTCTGTGCATTTGTGTGTGTGCGTGTGCATGGGTGTGCTTGTGTGTGTGTGTGTGTGCGTTTGTATGTGAGTATGTTTGTGTTTGTGTATGTGTGTGTGTGCGTTTGTGCATGTGCATGGGTGTGCTTGTATGTGTGTGTGTGTGTGTGTGTGTGTGTGTGTGTGTGCGTCTTTCCTCCCCCACCCCCCCCCACCCCCATCTCTTGTTCACTCCAGGCCATGTCTCAGGTCTCACGTTGGCTTTGGTAAAGCGGGGCCGGGCCGAGTGAAGTAAGAAGTCCATTATGCGCAAACAATCGGCGGCTCAAGCAGTGAGGCGAGTGGGGGAGAGTCAGCCTGCCAGCCGGCTCAAAAGCCTGTTTGTTCTTCTCCTGTGCCGTTCCTATGTTGGCTTGTCTAGCACGCACTGGCTTATTCGGGCGACTCGCTCGGGTTTAGTGCGTCGTTTCTCTGCTGTTTATCAAAGGTGTTGCTTGTTACAACAATAGCACGGAGAGTCGTGCTTATTAAGTGTGTGCTCCTCTCTGTGTCTGTTTGTGGCTGCTTCGGGGGCGTACAGTAGCGTGTTTGATGTTCTTTTTCTCGGCTCACGGAATGGAAGTTGGGGAAGAATCACGATCATCCAATTCTCTGATTCCCTTCCTTCCATTCTAATTACATGCTTATACTTTCATGAAAATGCTGAACTTTTAGGTACTTCAGTGTGCATGTTTTGTGTTGGTGCGTGACTGTGTGAAAAGATGTCTGTGTTTGTAATAGGTCCACTCTGTATGCTTGCGTGCGTGTGGTGAGTCTTCACTCATAATTTGGGTGTGTGGATGTGTGTGACTGTGTGTGTGTTTGTGTGTGTGTGTGTGTGTATGTGTGTGTGTGTGAGTGACTGTGTGTTTGTATCTGTTTAAACAATGTGCATCTGAATGTGCCTACGTTTGAACCACTGGTGCATGCTAGTATGTGTGTGTGTGTGTACTGTATGTGTGTGTGAATGTGCATATATTTGTATGTCCGATCAAATGTAAATGTGCATCTGAATGTGCCTACAGTACGTTTGAACAATGTGTGCATGTTAGTATGGGTGCATGCGTGCGCATGTGTGTGTTTATGTGTGCGTGTGCATGTTTATGTGTGTGTGTGTGTGTGTGTGTGTGTGTGTGTG
>JASCQY010000173.1:17441680-17456962 GCA_030264315.1 Sardinella tawilis
GTGTGTGTGTGTGTGTGTGTGTGTGTGTGTGTGTGTGTGTGTGTGTGTGTATGTGTGTGTGTGTGTGTGTGTGTTTTCTGGGATAGCTAAACATAGCAGTCGTTTGTTTCAATAATCTGAAATTCATGATGCACAAGCAATACTAATATTCCTTGTATTCTCATTGAATAATCCTGTTAATTATTTTACTGGCAAGGATATCCCATTGGGATGAACTTAACTTGTAGATGTAAGCTCTCATGTACGTTACTATGTTATTTCATTTCTAATTTCCAAGGAATTAGAGGGAAAAACATTTAAAACCTTGGATAGGAATTAACCCAATCTTGTTTAGAAGAACAAAATATCCCAAGTCTTCTCCCCTTTGAGTGTTCCTGAAGTGTTTTCCCAAATCCTGCAGTGGCTTTGATGTGCTGGAGTTTGTCAGAAGTGCCACAGGCCACAGTGGAATTACGGCCACCTAACTCAAGCATTCTTCTCCGCATTGCCTCCTAGAGCTGACCCCAACTTCTGTCCCTGTGGATGGCATATCCATCATTATCGGCACACTCAGGCCTCTCTTTCTCTCTCTCTCTCTCTCTCTCTCTCTCTCTCTCTCTCTCTCTCTCTCTATCCATTTACTTTCTCTCTATCCCTGTGGCCTTCCTGCCAGGGCTTCTTGGCCTCTTTAACGCCTCAACTAAGAAGTGCCTGGGGCAGTGTGGCCTTGATCCACCACCGACCTCCGCAGCTGCAACATCCCCTTGAAGCACACCACACACCACACACACACACACACACACACACAAACACACACTGCCTTTCTCTCTTTCCCTCTCCATGGTAGCAAATATTTGTGCATTTGTCTTCATCATCCACTGAACTCCCAAACAACTCTTGTCCCCAAGGACTTATAAATGTTAGCCGGGGCAGGGTCAGATGGGTGAGGGGGGAATGGGGCAATTAGGGGCATTAGAGCGCCAGTGTTTTACCACTGCCCCGCTGCTGCAGCCCACCATGGGAGCACATCACTCCATATTAAAGTGATAGCGTGGTGCATTAAACCCTAACCTTTACTTAACATAGTGCTCAATAGTCTACATAGTGCTCTACTTTCACAGTGCATATATGACTATTATGTTTGGCGTCTCTTGTTGATTTCTTGTCAGATGTATAAATCAATGTTTGACTCGAGTGCTGAGCAGTCTGATGGAGCAATTCTAAGCATGGACTCTTATAGTCAGCTATCTCTGACATACATCTGCTTCTAAACAGCCTGGCTGCAGGGCTGGATTTGAAGAGACCTGTCTTTCGCATCGGCATCTCACAGGAATCTAAAGCTCTGATGCTGCCGTGCGGAGCCATGGGATAGGGTGGGGTGGGATCTCGTCAGGGATCGCTATGACGGATTTCATTTGCTTGACAGCACTGCAACTTGGTCCTGATATGTGCTGAGCTGCCATGTGGTTGCACTTCCAGTTAGTGCAACATGGCAGTGGCTTTTTTATGTACATAAATCAGGGGAATGAAAGACATTGTTGTGATTATTATATGTAGAAGTAATAAGATTGAACCTTGACAAAACTCAAATAGGTTCATCAGACCTACAACTAACTACATAAAAGGGTTGTTTCATTTCTTGTATTCACCCTTGCCATTTTAAAATGAAATTAGAGTATTCTCTAAACTGCATTAAATTAGTATTGCTGTTGTTATGGCACTTGGGAAGGACATAGATCATCCCCGTCCAGGCTCGCTCTCACCCTGCTCTGCATATTCATTCTTCTCGCCTCTCAGGGATAAAAGCCCATCCTTAAGAAGACGAAGAAGAAGGAGAAGGAGAAGAGGAAGCTTCTGGAAAGAATGGAGGGGGTGAGAAAAGCGAGGGACCAAGAATAGGGGGAATGTTCCATAATCTCAGACTCCCACAACAAACAATTAGTCCTTCTTTTCTTTCTATGCCACAAACACAAAAAAAGAGTTTGGGGAAAGAGAGAGAGGTAGTGAGAGAGCAAGAGAGAGAGAGAGAGTGAGAGAGAAAGAAAGAAAGAAAAAATGCAGAGGAGAGGTGATGGGTGATGGTCTTTTAGAGGTCTTGTCATGTGCATGAAGGCTCAGTGGCCCTCTTTTTTTATTTGTCCACGGCGTCTGTGTGAGTGTGCGCTCACCTTAAACAACAGAGAGGCTCAGGGGCCTCCCGGCTCCCTTTCAGGGCCAATAGAAGGAGCACCTTAGGGGGCCATTTAAGTCTAAAAAGAGGCCTGACAGCCCTGTGCAGCTCCATGGGGCATCAATAAACGCTGACATATTGACTCTCTGTGCCCGAGCACCACTGGAGAGACGCACGGCCTGAATATGAATCCACTTTAGCACACAGCAGAGGAGAGCAGACTGGAGCAGCTCAGGTCGGAGAGAGAGAGAGAGAGAGAGCTGGAGAGAGAGAGAGAGAGAGAGAGAGAGCTAGAGAGAGAGAGACAGTTTTTCTCCTGCACACACACACACACACACACACACACACACATGCACGCGCGTACACACACACACACACACACAGAAGGGTGGCCAAGAGGCTAGGAGGGCCAGCTCTGCATGGATGGTGTCTCTGGGGTTTTTGGGTGCTTTGGAATTTAGTTTACATCCTAGGTGGAGAAAAAAAAAACTGTCAGCACCCAGCTAAAGTGAATGCAATAGAAGTTGACAAAATAGTGAGTCTGAAAAAACAACACAAAGTAGATGCCTGCTTATCACCTAAAGATTGCATCATTCAAGAACATAGTGGATTTTAGATTTCCGCTTTTATTTGCCTCTTGTTTATAAAAAGAGGGCTTGGAAAAGGAATGTTTTCAAAGGGAATGAGAGGGGGTGGCAACTCATTTTCTGCCTATTTTCTCCCACCGAAGGAGGTGTCCATTTACAACAAGTTTCTCTCTTTCTGTTTGAGGCAAAGCATTCATTTCCTGCTAAAAAAAACACCTAAGCTGCCGCATATGCTCTGCTAAGGCTGAATGACACATGCACATACATGATTTTGTTTTGTTTCATTTTGTTTTACTTGTCTTTTACTGTCTTTGTCCGTGCATGAGCATACACCTCTAGAAATGTTCCAGAATGTACCTGAATAGCATTGAGTGCTTTTCATTTTATATGCCATATTACATGAAGGCGTAAACACCTGAGAAACCATCATACTCAACGTTGCTTAAGGTGATGCCTTGGGGAACAGAAGTTCCGGTCATATGTAACATGACTGATATGATCCCAAGTTATAAAATGGATACTGGTGAGAAGAAATGCATGACATCAGAGCACACTCCATAATAAACCAGCTATTCCTTGTGAACGGTGTGTGTGTCTATGTGTTTCTCTCTCTCTCTCTCTCTCTCTCTCTCTCTCTCTCTCTCTCTCTCTGTGTATGTGTGTGTGTGTGTGCGCGTGTGTGTGTGTATGCGAGTGTAGCTAGCAGTAAACTCGATCCAGTTCTCCAGTTCTTTCTGGGATGACTGTTATCGTGACATTATGTCTTAGCAAACTAGCCTTTATGAAATGCAAAGTCTTTATCAGTGCTTTGCCTCTGCAGTGCCATGCACGCGTCTCTCGAGAGATAAAACGGCATCATAAACAGAAAAGTGCTGACTGTCAATTTAACCACTGATTTAGATTAAGGGCAAGAAAATAAGAAGGCACACTATGTATATTAATGCAAGCTCACAGTGGACAGCTCTTGGCTTGGGGAAAAAAAGGAATGGCAAAAGTTTTAAAAAGGAAAGAATAATCTTATTAAGGAAAAAAGCAGATTAATAATCATAGATGAAGATTTGTCTTTCCTCCAAACAAATAAGTGATTTAAGAATGTTGAACCTCTTTAAAGCTTATGGCTAAAAGGTACTTTTCAAGCCATCCACCTACTTTTAGTTGCCGGTTAGTTTTGTTTCCAAAGAAACTGTTAGTCAGTAATTCTGTTCAGTTCAGTTGAAAAAAAAAGAAAATTGCTGTAGTTCATAATTTCAGGTCAAATGTGAAATTCATGAATCAATGTCAGGAAAGTGACCTGGAGGTGATTAAGATGCTGAAATATTTTTAATCATCATTTATCTTGCCAGATTTCTTGCCATGTCATGTTCTGTCTCATGATTCACTGCCTGATAAGTTGTGAAATGACATGAACATTACAGTTCATCAGTCAAACACTTCAGGTACATCTACCTTTCACACCTTCCGATTTTAATTGCATTTTAATGAAATAACATATCAAGCACGGCCATGTATGTTTGAGATGGAGCGAAATGAGAATTGCTTTTTTTTTTTTTTTTTTAAAGAAGGAAGAAAAAACGGAGAGAGTACAGCCTGAGGAAAAACTGACAGTGGACGCATAAATAAGCCCATTAGTTAAAAATGTAACGACAAGCCTGTTTGAGGCTGTGAAATGGGAGAGAGAACTGCCTCCCACTCTCCCTCTCTCTCTCTCTCTCTCTCCCTTTGCCTCGCTCCCTCCCCCTCCCCCCTCCTTCACTCTCTCTCTCTCTCACTCTCCCAGCTGGCCGCCCCTACCGCTGTTCACACTTTGGCCACCGCATTCACGTTTTAAGTTAGTGGAAAAAATCTGAGCAAATTTCTGATTTGCAACACTCTAGGAACATGTTTATTGTCTTTGTGTGGCCACGGCAACACACGTATAAATAAAGCTAATGAACAATTCTGGGGTGAAGCGACTAAAGAGCAGAAAATGGGGAATTTTATGGCCGTAAGTGGCGTGGGCTGATGGTGATGTTTAAGCCACTGGAGCATGGTGGTTAACCACTAATCATAGCTGCACAAATGTCCCTGCTCTTAATCACTGTTACACATTATTATAGGCCATGCCTTCAGTCTAATTAAATTGGCCATAAATCTGCATTGTCCACTACAGTCTCACACATCCATGCATGGTAATGATAGAGACACTAAGATGGTTGACCTGACAGTCGTGATTTTAACAGGCATAGATGGCTTTCAAGACGACATTAACCGGTGTGAAAACAAAGAGTCGTGTGCAACATTCCTGAGGAATTCAAAGGCAGTGTCCAAACATGAAGTAAAATCTGAAGCAAAGACAATTTGAGACAATTAAAGACATTCCTGTGGCTAAGCATGAATGGCAAAAGTTGTAACAATAGTAGGCCTACAGAGCAAGTTCAGCACAAAAGACAACTCATAGTGGCAAAACACCTCAGAGAGAGAAAGAGAGACCAGTAAAACCTTAGTTTTCCAAGATCTTATAAGGAAAAAATTCCCTCTCACACTGACACACAGACACACAGACACACACACACACACACACATACATGTACATCTCATCTCATCTCTCTGTCTCTTCTCCTTTCCTCTCTGTCTCTTTCTGCACCACAGCCAACCATGGTATAGTGTTGTTACAGCCCCACACCGCTAAACGGCTTCCTCACAACACACTTGTCCACTGCCCAGTCTCAATGCAACACCTAGATTGAATCTGATGCCACACAAATAAACTAACAAAATCAGCTCTTCAAAGTCACGTTGCGTTTTAGCGCGAGACTGTAAATTAGCTGTTGGGGCTAGCCAATGGAGCCAGTGAGAATGGAGGGGTGGTGGGGGGGTGAATGGGACACTGGAACATCAGTTGGTCAAACAGGTTTAGAAAACACTACACTATATTATTTGAAACAATGCAATAGGTTTGGGTTGATGGTGGCAGTGTTAGTAAAGGTGTGCACTCCTGGTTTGGAATAGAAGAGGAAAGAGGAGTGTTTGTGTTCAGTAAACTAACAGATTAGTCAGTGTTTGCTGTTTTGTTTCATTCTGTTTTGTTTAAAGTGCCCTCATTCTCTCTAATAGCTGTCTTGGTGTGTAATCTCTCTTTAATCTGGTCTCCTTCTTTTCTCTTCATTCCTCCTTTTTGTCCCGTCCCCTCCTCTCCTCTCCTCTCCTCTCCTCTCCTCTCCTCTCCTTTCCTCTGCTCTCTTCTCCTTACACACACTGGCCCATCAGATTGCTTGGGTTAACTCTCTGGCCAGGATGTCTGATAGTAACACCTGCCAGGGGTGACCGGGACATCATCCATGCCAGACGTCTCAGACTCGGGTCTGTCCAGGGTCACCTCTGCTTAGACACTCCCGCCTTTGACAGGACATAAGGGAGAGGACCTATAGGTCACGAATCACAGGTTCCATTGTTCTACAGCTGTGTCCACAGCTAAGAGGAGAGGGCTCTTTGTTTTTTGTTTTGTTTAGCTTTTTTGTTGTTGTTGTTGTTTTTTTCTTTTTTTGGGGGGGGGGGGGGGTATGGGGGCATTTTCTAATTAGTTTTGTTATTTCAACTGAAAGTAAGGACCTAAGTGTAAAGACACCACCTTGTGCCTGTAGGCTATCTTATATTTCAAGATGTATCTAGGAATAAGCTGAAGAGATCATAAAGTTGACATTAAAGTGCCTCTTTTCCATTTTTCATCCATGTTAAGAAATATACAGAAACAAATCTCAGCTCTTAATCTCAATGTCTGGCTATGAATCAAACCCCTGAGGGGAAAACTTCGAGAACTTCCCGCTACAGACCCAAACAGCGACACGACAACAAAAAAAAGCCAGCTTCCAAGTCAATCATTCGGAAAATGCTCTATTCCGGCCATTTTGAGGAGGGTGGACCTTTGCTTCTCTCACTCCGATTACCATATTTCTCTTGCAGTTCTGACACCTGCTGCCAAATGTGGGCGTGTGGAACACAGGACTTTACTTCAAACACACTAAAGAGCCTGGGCTGAAGCATTGACTGAGGCTCAACACACGCCCAGATTGGACCCCTCCCACCGCAGATGTACATTAATGCAAAAAAATACAGATCCGCGCAACAGAAAAGGAGGGTGAAAAAAGGCCCTCTCCCTTTTAACATGCTGTTGTCTGGCTTGATCGTGTCAGTTTGAGGGAGCCCATTGAGAGGTATTCATGCATCTGCCTTTAGGATACAAAGGCTGCTAGTTTATAAACTGTCTCTCCACTTGCCTAAAGGCTTTAGTTCCTATTATCTCCGTGCTCTTAATAAACTTTTGGAGGAGTTCATCAACCACTCTGAATGGCTTATGTAGCCAGGCCAAAGACACAAAATAACAGACGGTTCTCTCTATACCCCCTTTTCCTTTTCTTTTCAATTGACTGTTAAAAGGGAGAGTGGGCTGTCAAACATCAGAATGATTTTAGGTCAGCTACAAAGACATTCCTTTTAGGGAACAATGGATATTTTAAAAAAAAAAACAAAACAAACAAAGGACTGTTGACTTTTCAAGTGATCTTTTAAAAAGTAGCAGTAGATCCATTGCATTTACTATTCAGTCAGATTTTAAGATTAGAGTACTACTTTTCTAAATGCCACTTTGCTCTTGAATTGCACCAACTGATTCTGATATTAAAAGTAATACATCATAAAACTATCTGTGCAGTGCCAATGACAATGATTGCAGCCTATGTACTTCAATCAATGGACATCATGGACTGCCTATGATAAGGTGCGTTAGTGGGTAGTTTTCTGTTTAGAAACCATAGCCTTCCCTTTTAAACATTGATAAAAATTAGCAGCCTCCTAAATTTGCCAGATCAATTTCCAATCAATTAGTCTTGTAGATTTTTCGCGATTTGAAGATTTTTTTCTGAACAAATTTAAACCTCCTTATCCTTCCTACATTTGATTTAGCTCGAATAATCAGCATCTGAATTTGCAGACATGTTTTGATGACGTGATGGTGGTAGAATGATGCAAAATTCTTTAGCCTTCTTAAAGGCGAACTTTGAGATCCTGAATGATGTCACTTCTGTTGACTTTCCACGTAAACAAACAAAACGCTACTCTCACACTACTAATTCACACTACTAAATCAACTTTGCTCCCCACTGCCCCCCCACCCATAGGCCTATATGCATGCTCACTAACTCCCACCACCTCTGCTAACCATCTTGTTGGTGTTTGGCTGAAATGTGGTTTGTTATGTTTTGGTGCTAAGCCTGTGCCCCTAGAGTTTGTTTGGCATCTGCAGCCCCTATTGTCTCCAGAGACAGGACTTTTTCACAATGTATTCAGGGGGCATGCAGTAAGCTGATAAAGGGGAGATGGCAATGATTTGAGACAAAAATGACATTGCTCTAAAAACCAGGCAATATCTCATAGATCAACTCAATGATCAGCATCATACTGCAGTGGGTGCATGACGCACTCATGTTATATGCCCAATAACACACAATCACTCACACTTGGGAACTTTTTGTCAACTGACAGGTCCAATCTATAAAACAGGTCAAGTGCATGAAAGGTAAGCATGGCCTTCTCCAAATATGTTTCAAATGGTTTGTTTGCTTACCATCAAAGCTTTTGGCGATTCCTTAATTCAACGCTTTAAATCGAGAAGTTTGAGTAGCCCTCAAAATCTGTGGCCTCTGCTGCTGCTGGCTAACTAAAGGCTAACGTTGCATCCTGTCTAGTATCCACACCGTCAGCCAGCCAGCAAATGGTGGCCTATTTCGTTTTACCACACTATTTTTTGTCATCAAATTCACCAAATTATTCTATTGTTGAAGACCCTCTCTCCTAATGGCAAATGTGAAAACCGTTAGCTGTAAGCTGAACACGAGTTGGAGTAGCCTTGTCCACGTTGGTTTGGCGTGATTATAATGTAAGGTTTGCAGGAGGGAAAACGTTAGAGTTTGTTATGGGCCAGTTATTAGAAAACGCAGGATGAAAGGGTTTAGATACCTTTTCTACCTTGGGCCGTCTCCTCAGGCTTCCCGGATGAATTACATGGGAGTGCAAAATGAGTTGGATTTACTGAAGGTATCTAGACCCCAGGAGCCCCCGTCAAATCCCCCCACACAGCGGTGACTAATAAACCAGTCATGCATAAAATATCAAGTTAGCCGGATAGAGAGGAAGTAAAAAGAGACCGCTACACTTAAATTGCCCCTATGTGCAATGGGCAGTGCACTTATGCAGAATCAGCCCAAGTTGTGAAATGCCGACAGAGAAGTTTAAACTTAGGCATTAGTCTCTTTTCTATTGCCCTGGGATTGTGATTATGGTAAAAGCTGACCTGATGTCTGTCAAATCACATGTATCTTCTTTTATCAAAATTACAGCTAGATTTTTTTTAGATCAGGCTATATGGGCTTTCATCCAAGCCTGCCTTTTGTTCATCTTATGCGCAATTGGCTACCTGAGTTAATGTTAAAATTGATCTGTGACAAACGTCAGTGATCCATGGTTTCAAACTTATGAACCTATTTTTCTAATTTCTGCTCAGCCATATTATTCCCTTTTGTTGGCCAATCAGTTTCCCATTTGGGTTTCCAGACTAGATTCTTGGCATTTGTCGGCGAAATGAAAGCAGGATTAAGGAATGGCCACTGAACACGCCATGGCAAAGAAGTGGGCTGCTATTCCTCCATTCAGGGCCGGCAGTTTAGTTCCTCCCCTTTAAGTATTTGTTTTCCCAAAGAACTCATTGATGCAATTAGAAAACGACAATAAAGGAACAAAAAATCAACAAATAGTCTCATTTGCCTAGGTCCACACACAGTAGCCTGAACAATAAGCAAATCCGAAAACAAAAGCTTAGGCCTATATGTTTGTGTTCATTGATGCTAAAACCAAATTCTATCCAGCCGCTGCCCAAAGTAGGCTACTGCCATTAACCAGATGGCAATTCTCTTAGGGATGAGGGCCAGATTCGTCCCAGGCTGAAAAAAGTCCAATTTTTGAATGCATAGTCATATTAACGAAAAAACGAATTGTGCTGAGATGACACAGGCATTCACGCTGTGTGTTAAAACAGACATCCAAGTATTCTACTGGGGTCACGAAAAGTTCCATGGGCCAGTTTTATGGGGCAACATGCTACACTGAAGTAATGGCAAGTCCCATCATCAAAAACACTTTTGTGACAAGATAGGAAGCCCCGAGGCCAGCAGTTTTATTGGAGTCAGCAGGAGTCTTCCCTTGTTGTTTGTTCGTTTTGTTCTTCAAATCTGCCGGGATGCGACACCCCCTCTCCCATCTCCTACCAACACCATCACCATCACCATTACCACCACTACACTTCCAGATGATGAATGATGACTAATTCTGAATATGTTTAAAATAAGCATGCGCGATAGGTCAACAGCATCTATGATATAGGCCTATTTATTAAGTCATTAAGTCTGTCGAATAGGGTAATAAAAATATATATTTTTGCGTAAGGAGGGGGGTCCTTCGAAGTTATTGAGAGGGAAAGGATTATTATGTACTTGCTTTTATACACGAAGAAAAAAATCCTCATGTCTTCTACTGACTTTTGAATTGTGCTAAGTACTCCGAAAAGGGAGATTGTCCCTTTAAAAACCCACCAGAGATCCAAAAACCATTCGCGTTAGTAATATGGGCAAGGAGATAGGGCCTGTCCCACATGGCAAGAAATGCTTTAATTAATAGACAGGCAGGCTTGAAAGCAGCACTGGCAGTCTGTAATATGATGAACTCCTATTGTGGCGGTGTCACCACAAATGTTTCAGATAAGCAGAAGCAGCCAAGGATCAAAGACTATAAGCCTCTCAATTTCCTCTAGCCGCTTCTACTTCTTTGCACCTACTTTCTGTTTTTTTTCTTCTTCTTCTTTCCCCCTCTCCCTTAAAAAAAAATCAGAAACACCCAACAAAATCCTTTTCATGACAACCAAAGGGTGCTCTTTAGGTTAACAGGTCACCCGAGCCCTTGAATATAGCCTAATTGCACATTAATATTTCACCCGGTCGAGGGACTTAGTTATGTTCTCCCATGGTGTATATCTCATGTTTTTTTTTCATAGTAGACCATATCATGCTATCACCTTGATGTTATTGGCTCCTTATAATTTTACCTAATCATTAGAATGGGACGTTAAAGTCAGTCAGTCAGTCTACAACAAGAATAAGTTAATAGGCTTGTTTAAAACCGGTTGCTTAGAATGAAGGTGATGGTTCTTGAAGTGGATATGAAGAAAAATAGTGAGAGAAAATCCTTGCATCCTCCTCTTAAATTCATGGGCAAATTATTTAATGACTTATAACTCTTCACTTAAATTCTTAAAGTTGCGTAGCCTGACAAAGCCGTTTAAATTCTAAATTATGGTCATTTGTTGCTGGTTGGTCTAATTTGATTTGTTCCACGAATTACGTCACATGGTTTATCAGGATTTGGTTTTAATGGAGTTCGTCTCGCAAACGGTTTTATTCTGGATGAGAATTCTGTGGGCTACAAGAGTATTTCCTCATGTGACGGTGAAATGTAACGGTATAAGTGGTGCAATACGGTAAGGCTACATTTGCTGCACTTGATAGATTTAGACCCTACCAGTTCCTGTGAAATAATTAGAGCCTGTCAAAGTCATTTACCTCGCAAGATTTACATCTCTTGCACCCTAACAAACGTGTAGGCCTTTGCAAATGTAGGCCTATCCAGAGATTATTTGTACCATCACAGCAGCCAACAATACAGAGACATTGTTAGGCTGTTATAACTATTTTTCTACTTATGTCCAAAACTTGTTTGTTTTTTTCCTTTTTATATGTTCTTTAAAGCCTCCCCATGTAAATTCCGATGAAATTTGGAGAGGCAGCGAGGGGAAAAGGGGAGGTTAATCCGAGTTTAATACACTGATGCACAGCGCAGGACCGCGGCAGTGATGATTGTGTTATCTCCTCCCAACATTTGGGTCTCCCTCAATTTCAACCCAGCCAAATAGCTGCGAGAAAGTGCAGATGGAGTGACTCTCGATGCCCGAGGAAAAAATGTTATTAATAGCTAAATAACTTCCCCATACTTTCGCTAAATCTCTCTCTCTCACCATTCCAGATGAATTTGTTTGAAGTGGTCTCCCGACTCATCCCATCGTCCCTTTTTCTTTCAACGAAGCTTATAGGAGACTCCTAAACACAATTTCATATTCCACAATATGAGTAGGCCTAGCTGAAAGCATGCCAAAACACACTCTGCCATATTCGCCTAGTTTGGTATGTAGCCTACTTCATTCAAAATAAAATAGGAATTGTTTATTTAGGTTAGTGCAATTCTGTTTAACTGTTATAAATTCACCCGACCATTTAATCATTTTTGTTCCTTGGAATAGTCTTGACCTCAACATTTGTCCTTTGCACTTTTGACCCTATTCATAGAATGCTCAAATGTAATTTGTTTGCAGTTACAGATTTGTTCCTAATTTGAGACTATATTCTTTGAAAAATAGGCCTATATTAATTTGTGAAATATTTATCGATACTGCCATGTAGGCTATTGTCATGTCATTGCATGTCTCTGATGTTGATCACCTTTAGGCAGGTGTCAGGGTGCACGACCAATCTTGATGGATCATCTAAACACCAAGTGATTTGTGAAATGTTTTTTATAAAAACCTGTTCATGTTACCTGTCATGCATGCATGCATGTAAGCTTGTGTTTAATTTCTGTATTTGACTGTCAGTGGATATAGGCCCAAGGCTGTTGGAGAGTGAGATGGTGTGGCTGATTGTTTATGTATACAGTAGCGAGATGAAGAACTGACGTTAAAAATGGCATCGTTTGATAATTAACACATGCTAACAGGACAACTAAATAGTGCCATGTCTGGTTTCACCATCTTGAGCCCCATTTCTTTAAAGCACCATAAAATCTGAATGAACACCAGTTGTTATTCTGTGAGGCTCAGACACGGAATCTAAGCGCTCTTTCCTCCTCAAATCCACCCCCATGTATTGTAATAAACAGCTGGCAATTTGCATGCAGATAAATTATAGTCAACCCCTTAACTTAAAATGATTGGTCTTTTTTTCGTCTTGCTTTCTGGTTTGGGTGTCCTATCGACTAATGCCATCCAAAAATAAAACAAAAATAAAATAAAAACAAAAATAAAATAAATAAGACTAAATCTTAACAACTGTAAAAGAAAAGCTAAAATCTCATAATTTTTTGCCCTGGGCTAGTCAGAGTGAGCCGTTTAGAGATGAAAGTGAAAAGAAATAAAAGGCTCAATTTAATCTGCTTTAAAACCCTTCAACATAACGTTTGTGCTTGAAACTCAGAGAGTGAGGGCTGATTGGGGATAAATACATTTCTTACCATGCCTGCGAGCTATTACACCCTTCCCCAACACAGCCGCTCATTCAAAAGACACCGTTTCCATTACTAGCTCTAATAAGTCTTAACATTATTAAATGCCAGCTGGATGAGCGAGTGAAACAGGCGCAAAGACGAATCTTTTAAGAATTAAATGTAAGAAGATGTGTGGTTGTTCGTTTGATCTCGTCACCAAACATGTGGACGGACGTTTGATGAAGAGTTTGTAAGACAATGGTATACAAACGTTGGTGCGCTGCATCCACCAGAATTAACACACACACACACACACACATATACACACACACACACACACATAAGAGAGAGTGCATTCGTCATATTCGTCCGTCGCACCCTGTCACGGAGCTTTGAAAATGATCTAGAACCCAGGGTAAAATTTTCTAATCACGGATTGTCACTCTCTGTATCCATAATCCAAGAGCCCCAGCTCCTGCTGATCGTGGTGATTGTTGGCGCTGGTTCTGATCTCAAGTGGTTGTCAATTCGAGGTGGGTGAGGGACGTCATATTTATGCATCATATCAAACGGCACTAAGTGGTCAGTCATAAGTAATTATTGTAGCTCCAGATAATCTTGAAAATGTGCTCAGGTGTACAGAGTGTTGTTTTTTTTATTGCACTACCGCAAGTTATTGAAGTGAAGTGTGTTTTTGAGTTATGTTAGTGAAACTGTAAAGTAGCCTATACAAAGCATTATCAAGGAAATGCCATGAAAAATGTTCCGCATAGAAGACACGCATACAATTCACACGCGCAGGGCAGTCAAACTCACAATTTACGCACACAGACAGACACACACACACACACACACACACACACACAGACACACACACACACACACACACACACACACTTGGGGAAAATACGACAGTTGAAGCAAACAATAGTGTGATTCCAAAATGAGCAGTAGGCATTTCCAAATAAGAATGAAACATTTTGCACCCTCCAATTCTCATTCTATTCCAACAGACGATTCTATAATATTACAAAACTATCTAACAGCAGGGCGTGTTGAATAATTCATCTCCCTTTAGTTCCCTTCTTGGCCTTTTGTCCAAAGTTTTTTTTCTTTCTTTCTTTACGGGTTTCTGAATGTGAAAGGACAGCCCCATTCCTTTTCGCTGCCCTGCGTTTTAGGTTCTGCCTTTGTACCTCAGAATCTTTGCTATAAAAGCCTTCTGAGTAGAAGGTCTTTTGGGCTGAAGTTCATCTTCAAGTTTAGATAAATCCTGTCTCAATTCGAGGGAAAAAGGCATTTTCCATTTTCCGCACACTCAGCCACATAGTATTTTATATTATTTGCAACTCTTTGTAAAAAATGATATTTACAGCCTAACCTAACCAAGATTGACGCAAAGTTGCAAACACAATAAAGTCGTGTCAAATCACGACAAATCAAATCGGTAAAGTCAATATAGATATGGAAGAGTGCAAAATATAAAACCAGTCCGATATTGACATCTCTACTGGAGTTTGGCGACACCACTGTAATAAAGCCCAGCGTTTTCTTTTTCTTCTGACCAGTCTGCCTGACGTTCTCAATGACTGCGCCCTCACCATTGCGCACCACTGTGAGCTCATGTGCTGTAATTGATATTGATTGTCACATCGGTCATCTGTCAGTTGCTGTTCCAAGGGACCATTTACACCGCTCCAGAGGAATCTGCTGTGCAAATGAATTTACCCTCAAATACCTCCCGTCAGGAGCAATATAAATAATTAAGCAAACTATGCCGGATGGCTTCCAGCGAAATAGCACTGAAATCTCGCAGCTATTTGCAAAAGACACTTCCAATTAAGCTTGACCTTTGATACACTGCCTTGTAAATAGGATCATATGTCACTGTATTTTGCGTTGACATCAGATATTAAATAAGCTGTGCCATGAGAGCCCTCCAATAAAAATGAATAATAATGTGCAAAAGAGCAAGTGCACACGAGTAAAGTATTATAAATCCATGTTCTTACCTTTATCACCCAGTATCCCATCAATGCTATGCTTAGTTTTCTTCTCTCCTCCATCATCTTTTTTATCGCAGTCATCCTCATCATCCTTCTTTCCAAACCGAGCCCTCAGAACTCGACTAATGGAGCTCACTAAAAGTTAAATAATTGTATTCTTATTATTATTATTATTATTATTATTATTATTATTATTATTATTATT
>JASCQY010000173.1:17465252-17478772 GCA_030264315.1 Sardinella tawilis
TTTGTCCAAAAGTTCGTGCATCGTCTTGCCATCTCTCCCCGTTGTGTGATTGGTTCCCAAATTCATGCGAAAATTTCTGCCATAGTCTCCAGGCTGCCGTGCAGTTCGGAACGAGTGCGCAAGGCAGCATGGGTATTCCCAGGCTAAGATACCTACATAATCCAAAAGGAAATTTAAACATCCCCTAGCTTGCAAGACACATACTTACACATTCATCACACACACAAAGTCAACATAATCATCTTTCTCCATGGTTCCTATGCATGAGGTAACACAGCCCCTCAGCATTATGCTCCCCTCCAACCACCACTGAGAACCTTACTGTAATTTAGACATATAGGGTTCCTTATTCCTTCACCAAAAACAGGCAATATTCACAGGTCCAAAAAGGTGAAGTGTAGTCTCATCAGACCAAATGACATCTTTCATGCTGTTGAGCTCACGATGGCACATCAAAGTCAACCTGTAAGGCACCAGGCAGCATTTACTGAAATGCTGTTTTTAGGTTCACTTACCAGCTTCATAGTCACTCAGATGGTTAAATGGCTCAGTACAGGATGTAGGAAGGCTCACAGCTTCTAGAGTTTATTTGGGACTACAGGTGGAAATAGCCTGATGCATCAGCCGTTTATTTCATTCCATTTCATATAGCGTCTGATCTCTATCCATTTGGATTCGTTTGCTTCCTGGTAGGCAGATACTTTCTGCTTAAAACCAATTGCTACTGTTTGGTCGTTGCTTTAACCAATCGCTACTGTTTGGCCGTGACGCATGTTACCCGCTGGAATGCATCGTTTGAAAATTTGTGTTCACTAATTGGGCCATCACGATTTCGAGACGAAACAAATGGAAGCGAAACGTTTGTTTCCTGACTATACTGTATGGTGGAGGCAAATGAAATTGGCCGGAAGCATTAGGCGGCACTAGCCTGGCTAGAAACCAGCATGTCTTTGTTAAAATCTGGTACAGTGTATCTTTCCTTGTTTCTTTGTACATTGTCCCTGTTAAAGAAAATAAATGGCCTAACTAAACTATTCATGCAGTTGCAAAATTTGCAGATTTTTGACAGCGAGCTGGTGTCAAATGAAATTGAAACTGAAACAAACTTGAATTGCGTTTATTCCCTTGGCGATCAACACATACAACCCTATGGAAATGATCATCACTGGTTCCTAGCCTATTGTTGGTTTGCAAACAAATTCGTATGCATTGGTGAGAATTGAGGACAATGTTGATATGTGTACAGTAGCCTACTGTATATATTTTTAAGAAGTGACTGTAGGATGTGTCTTTAGTGCTCATATGAATATTGGAAATATGAGGGTGAATTTTGTACTTTTGTACTTTAGCCTATTACAGTAACCAAGAGGTATTCAATCCCCAAAACACCATACATAGAGTACACTGAATGAAGACTTTTTGGGAGACTGTAACAATTAATTGATTAATTGAATATTTGCCAACTTTTAAATACACCACCTTGGAATAATTTCAATCGTGAGTGACTAGTTTACTTACTACATTAGCTGTAAATGAAAATGCATCTTTGGCATATACCGTAGAAGCCAAGCTTTTGAGGACATCATCGTGAGCTCTGAGAAATGTCAAACTATTTTTTTCCACTATTTTTTACCTAAGAGTTATTGACTAATCATCAATGCATAGCAGATTAATCAGACATGAAAATAATTAGTTGTCTCAATCTTATTGAATATTATCAATATTATTTATTGTTCTTGTTTTGAAAAATCAATCATGAAATATACTGTATAATGAACTATCACTTATTTTGATAAAGTACAAATTGGCCTCTTCACACCCAGTAACCTCTTGAAATGGCTGCATATGTCGAGCATGTGACCAGCCTGCGTGGGTCATGTGGAGGAACATGCCATTCAGAAACAAAAAAAAAAAATCACCATCCTCATAACCCCTGCTTGGAACCCTTGTGTCTGGTCCTTTCACGCTGGACCCTCTCTGGCAGGCAGCCTGCCTTTCATCTGTGTGCGTCTCTGGCCTCTCCTGCTCAGCAGAGTTATGGGGGGACATGTGTGAGCGTGAGGAGGTCGAGACCTGAGGGAGCTCCTGCTGGGAGGCCCCTGGCCCTTCAGCGTTGCCTGGCCGAGACGGGGTGCAGCCAGAGGCAACAGGCCACATCTCGGACTCTCTCTCTCTCTCTCTCTCTCTTCCTCCTCCTTCCAGTGCTTAAAGTTGTGCCTGAATCATGCATGGGCCAGATATCGAAAAAGAGAAAACTTTTGAAAATGCTATGAAAATGTATGCTGTGCGATCAGTTTCCAGCCTCTCCACAACTTTGGGCTGCCAAGTATTGTTTCAACAACTATAAAATCAAAATCAAAAGAGAGCTTGCCTTGACTGTGGAACCCAGCGGTTTTACACTCAGTCTGTAAATCTGTAAAGCAAGCTATAGTGCTGTTTTTGTTTGGACAGATATTAGTTTTCAGGGGAGAAAAATCCTCTTCTCAGACCATATCTTGGTGATATATGATTTGCCATATGATGGAGGTCTTTAAAGATAGTGGGTATTTCTTCTTTATACCGCATAGCTCAACCTGAGTGCAGAACAGACAAAAGGCGGACCTAGAGTAAACCATGCCATCATGCCACCAAAACAAATGGCCCCTTCTAGGATATCATGTCAAAGTTGTAATATCAATTTACTGTATGTCACAAAGTTGTCCCACATATTTGTTCAAATGATCTTTAAGGTCTTTTTAAATGCACATTTTATGAGAATGTAAGATAATTTACCTGGGATACAAACCTCATTTTCTCATCTGAAACCCCATTCCAAAGCCTTAATTTGAAAAACGGAGAGTTTCACAGAGATTGTTCACATTCTGTCTAGCACACATCTGGTAAAATGTACGTGTTTGAAAGGTCCTGAATTGCTGAGAGATGGTTTTAATGTCTACAAAGACATGTGATGAGTGAATAGAGCCTAGTTTACATGACATTTATTTACAACTGAAATCAAAAGTCAACAGGCAGACAAATAAGTCTGTAACTATCCCTGTTTTACATGATGGCTCCTTTCGCTAAGTATATTTCTGCTCATTTTGATGACTGCAAATCAGGCAAAGGCAAAAAGGCAGATCCAATGCCATTAGCTCCGTTCTTAAACAACATTATGGCAAAGCATTAGTTTGACAGATGTCAAACAGATAGTATTAATGAAATTACTTCTATAGTCTAAATGTTTTGAGAGCAGATTTTTCTCCAGGTTGTCTTTGCTGTTCTGTGTATGCTGTCAACTCCCACCCCACATCCACTCCCCACACCCCCAACAAGACTCTTTTTTTTCAGTTTATCGGCATGTGATATACTGGTTGTTTTTTGGTTTAATCAGTTAGTGCAGCCTTTCTTTGAAAATGTCAGAGAGAAAGGACTCTGTTGAATGTAGATGAAAGTTGCAGACCCAATTTTGCATGCTGTCCCAATTGGTTGCACTAAATCAATCTGCAGGACTGGTCCATGAAGAGTAGATCATTTGATGCCCTCGATGGCCTCCCTCAGCTCCAGCTACTACCCATCCAGATTTACGTTGCTTTTTTAATCAGATCTGGCATTAAAAGGTGGATAGCTTTGATCTTTCTCCTATGTTACTCCTCCATACTGCTAAAGCTCTGCCATTTTGTGTTTCACTCTCTCATATGGGTCTCTGTTGTTATTTTGTGTTCATCAAATCAAATGTGATCAAATGTGACCATCAAATGTGACCATGTATCTACGACTGCCCTACACACCTGGCATGCATCAAAAAACGAAGAAGAAAACCTGTACAATTTGATTATGGTCTCGAAATCATATGAATATACATCAACTGACAAAATACCAGTTTTGGAGAGCAGTTGACGTGGTCACCAAAATGTATCATTCAAAAGCACTGGACAATTCTCAGTAAACATGTCTGTTGTAGTATGTAACATAGTTTAAATCTGTTACCGTACTGCAGGCCAGGTGTGGCAGTAATGTCCTTTTTATTATCTCTAGGTCAAAGAAGCAGCTTTGGAAAATCAAAATGAAGATCTTACATTAGATAAGACAAATTTGTTGGTCAAAATTGACCACAGATTTTCTGTAGCTGTCAGTCACATTGACAGAGCAGAACGGTTTCAGTAAAATAGTGAAACAACAATATTTGCTGAAATGAAAATCATAGTGAAATCTCATTCAGTTTGATCATCCCCATATTAGCAACGGAACAGATGGACATGCGGGTGTGAAGGATTTGCTGCGTATTGTAGTCACCACAACTGTCCTCACTCATAATCTCTGATACTGGATGGATGTTTGACACAGAAATGGTGGATAGATGAATGTGTCTACTCTCTGCCTCTGTATGAAATTTGAATTTACAACATTAATGGTAGCAAACACTACTCTTTGTGATGTTAATGTTTATGTTTATGTTTATGTTTTCATTGGTTTCTGGACAACATTAATGTATCTGTTTGCAAATGTTGACCTTGCCATTATGATAATCACCAACGTTTTCTATTATACAGTACCTGTGGCTGGTATTTTACTTTGCCTTGCAAATGTTTTACATTTCCAGTGTTGATTTTTGAAGACTATTTGTAATTTACCATACGCAAATGACAACATACATTTCACATTTTCCATGCATTAGATTTATTATTCAATATATTACAAAGAGCTAAGCACTAGTCCATTTATGAAAGAGCTGTGTTTCAACTCAAAAAAACGCTAAAGTGAAGGAGGGGGGGCAGTCTGGAAAACATAGCTGATTTCGTACAGTGGGATATTTTTCCAATGTGCAGTGGTGTTGTATCAGGCCATGCAAGCATCCCTAAGTTGTTTTTCACAGGCGATTATGTGTCACAGGCCTGCCTCAGAGTCGCGAGGACCATGAGACCTTCATAAGGGGGCTGAGGCACCTCCGGAGATCAATGTTCACATTTTGTTGATCAAGCAATGCAGATCCACCATGTAAGATGCATTTCATTTGCTACACAGTTCTCTAAAGTGTCCATTCATGCGGAGTCGTTTCACAAAAAACACTTGGCGTGATTATGACGCTGTTAAGTTGAATAACAACATCACAAGTCTTTATTTGGCACAATGTTCATATTATAGGCCAACAGATATTGTTGACAGCTCATGGTCTTCGTCAGTGGGCCGGAAGAAAACATAACAACCAAGTGATGCACCATTCCAGACAACCAAATTGATAGCAAAAGCAAAAAGAAGTAAATAAAAAGTGTTTACAGTTTATAGGATTTGAATAAATAATGTAAAAATCTGAATTTGGCTTTCTTTTTGAATGGAAAAATACTGCCTTGCCAGGTTTTCAGTGAATTTTCAGAAAATGTTCTGATTTTTGGAATTGACTATGAGCCAATACAGCAGATGTAGTGTCATCGTTTGAAGCACATTGTGCACATTGTCTGTAAATCCAGAAGTACAGGAAGTACAGGAGCTTCTTACCAGGTTTAGAATCTAGACCTGCTCCCTGGTGTCTCTCAGATCTCTTCCACTGCTATTCACAGTCAAGGGCCCTGTGTGCCTCTGACCAACTCCTCCTTGTAAAGGGACCTTGGATATCTCGAAAGATTCTATATCAAAAACGATGTTATTGTTATTATTATTATTATTATTATTATTATTATTATTATTATTAGTTAACTCTTTTTCTTACCCTGTGTGTCTATAGATCTTTGAAGGGTTATACTGTATGCACATCTTAAATCTGATACATGTCCATTTATCTTTTCCCTTAATGTGTTTTAATGGCTTTATTTATGTACATTTTTATTCAATCTTTGATAGATAGGTGGATGGATGAATTGATTCACTGACAACAAGTATTCAAGTATTCAAAAGTATGTGTGTATTCCATGCAAAACTGAAGACACCCTGGAGCACCACCAGGAGGCAGTGGCCAGGGATTGTGAGTTTTTGTGATGCATCTGAAAAATGTTCTTTTAAGTTTATATTTCAGTCTATATTTTCAGTGCTACATTGTTCCTGTGGCTTTGAGATTTGTTTAATAGTTTAGTTTAGTTTATTAATTTATTTAACGGGGGCCATTCACAGGAGGAGGAGCTAATTTACATCTGAGGTCCCTGGGCAGGGGGCTATGAAACAGACAAATACTAAACCATGGACAATGTATATCCTACATACATGCACACTAAAAGGCAGTAATATCATACTAAGACATCATACCAAGACATGACAAGACACATAACATCGTCACACTTAGACACTCTGACATAAAACAACACAGATACAAGAACACATACAGTATAAAACATATGACAACACATAAACGGCACACATTGATTAATGATCACAACTTTGATTAGCCTTCAGCCATGTCTTCAAGGATAATTTAAAGCGGCTGAAGCTTGTACAATTTCTAATATGTACTGGAATTAAATTCCATTTTTCTACTGCACAAACAGAGAAAGCCGATTGGCCAAAAGATGCCGCGTATTTTTACATTAGAATACTCTACCCAAAACTATATGTACATAATGCCAAACATGCAGTTTCTTTAGGTGAGCTGAGTGCTTTTCTTAACATGTTGTAGCCTACATGGCAAGAGAAACATTTTTACCTCCACCAAGGAAGTTCTGTGTTCGCCGCCATTTGTCTGTTTGTTTGTTTGTTTGTTTGTTTGTTTATTTTGTTTACCAGATAACTTGAAAAGTACTGCACAGATTTGGATGACATTTTCAGACAACGTGGGAATAAGGACAAAGAGCAGATGATTGAATTTTTGATGGTGATCCAGAATATCATCTAGAATTCGTATTGCTTCAGTGACCACATGGGCTATTGACTTGGTGGAGGTCTGCACTCTCCAGATGCTTACAGTATCTAGTTTTGTCTGTTATGATGACAAGATGACAAGAATAAGACAATGATGAATGTTTTAACATTCTTGACAGAGCTACAGTAACCTAGCCTGGGAATACCCATGCTGCCTTGCACGCTCGTTCCGAACTGCATGGCAGCCTGGAGACCATGGCCAAAATTTTCGCATGAATTTGGGAACCAATCGCACAACGGGGAGAGATGGCAAGACGATGCGTGAACTTTTGGACAAGAAAATGTATAGGTGGTCCCCAGACTAAATCTCACTTGAGATTTAGGCTGGTGTTAGCCAGGCTAACAGTAACCTAGCTGTTGAATCGTTTCTGTCCACTCAGAAATGGACTAAACCTTCTTGATGCTTGTTCTGAGCCTGCTGATGGAAATTATACAGAAAACCTCTGATTTTTTAGATATATGTCCCATACATTTAGTGATCCAATGTCTGTCATTCGTGTCCTGTAACATTTATGTATTTTCCATAGCCTATATTCTTATTAATAAGTGGTAGGTTCACATTCAATAGCAGCACTTAAACACACTTAAACATCTGAATATGTGTGACACAGATGACATTGAGGCTTGCTGCTTTGGCCATACATACTCACTCACTGAAGATATGGGAACTGATTTATTACATGATAATTTATCGCAGATGATGCTACAATAAATTGAAGATGTGTGAAATCCATAGGTGATTGGCAACCCAAGGATACTGGTGCTTGCAGAAGCCTTCACTTATTCTCACAGGAATAAATCCACTCTTATAGCAATTCTAAACTTTCAAGAGGAAGGAGTTGAAGTTAAGAACCAGTTCAAGAAAATAGTGAAAATTTTATCCTGATGATAATTTGAATGAAACTGTGTCTTGGAGAAATGGCCAAAGAAGAAGTCTCACTTTGAGGATCTCTTCCTTCTTGTGCGTTAGACGTGTGCACTCTGGTCTGGGCTACTCTACTCATTGTTGCAGTACTCTTAAAGGAGAAGTTTGGTATGAATCAATCAATAGCCCTCTTGTTAGAGGCTACTGAATGCTGTCCATAGGAAAAAGAGCTAAAACATTTGATGCAACATAGGCCGAATAACCAACTGATAACTGATGTGAAATGAATGGGGCATAGTGAAATGAAAATGAAAGTAGCCTAAGTTATACAGTATGCCCCATTCACTTAATGAATTGCCAGTTCAGTATTTGGGTCTGCTTTATCAAATTTTCTTGTTCTTGTTCTTGTTCTTTGTCAGTACTTGGTGACTGATTGATACACACCGAACTTCTCCTTTAAGCTTTCCTAGGAACTATATTATTTCTGGTGAATGTATTGCAGTTATTAAATGTAACACTAGAATGTTAGACACAATGTACTTGTTTAAACCTCCTACACTTCAAAGGCCTACTACAACTGTAAACCCTAGGTTCTAGTGCCACCTGCAGGAAATGCACAGAACGACACCCTGCTGCCCAGATGGAATGTACTACATAGTTTGTACAAACTAGTTCTCAAACTAAGCTAGACATACCACAAGCATGTTTGAATTTTACACATATCTTACCTATACATCTTGATGTGGGTCTGGTCCATCAGGCTTCAAAGTAGCCTACAGTCAGTGAATACCATGGATGAAAATTTTGGGGGTGCTTCAGTGGCATTAAGTAGATCTGCTGTGTATTGTTTATTATTTATTATTCAATGTTCAGCCAATAATGAATTGAAAGGTGTGGCAGAGAACATTTATTGCAACATGACTACTCTGCCTGTAGAGGGCAGTAGAGGAAAAGTAATGATAGAATAACCTAGAAATCATCGGCTTCCACGTGGCGTCGCTATTATTCTACACAATACATTTCTCCAGGACGATCTCAAGATAGTGTTTTATCAAAGATTTATCTATGCCATGACGATCACGTCAGTCAGAAAAGACTCTTCAGACGATTTAGGTCATAGACGACAATGGAAAATGTCATATTTTAGGCTTAACCTTTCCAAATGACTTACCTCAGATATTTTTTTCCATACGGCTTGATTTTCTCATAAGCATGTTCTCCCTGCCTTGAGAGGCAAAAAAACACTTTCCTTTTATTTGGTTGTCAATTTTGTGACCTAACAAGCCTGCTATGTGCACTAATTTGGGTGTGGTAGAAACTGGTCAGATCTATATAGCCATTGTTACATCCCTCCTCCCTTAGTCTATTAATAAGGTCATAATGTTGGAAACTTAGTATTTTACACATAGAGTATGAAGACTGCATTTGTTATTCAATGCTAAAAAGTGCTCCAGTTGCCTCCAAGTGACAGGGATTGCATAAATAGCCTATTTTGGGACAAGACTGCTTGTTTAATGCACTCAGTGCACTATATACTGTAGTAGCAAATGTTTGCCCCTAAGCTTTAAGTTTGTCGTCATGATTTCTCAAGCATAATAGTTTCACATAGCTGACCGTTCAATCAATGGTGCAGTGTAGAACAAAGATAAGCAAGCTCTGGCAGGATGATGGCGATATCACCTCTCTGTTTATCTTCACATAGAGATAGTGGCCTGACAAAATGGCTTACGTATAGGCCTACCTCAGGCAGGAAAACAACATGTCATATGAAACAGCCTGACACAGAACATATATGGTTTGTTTTTACTCATGATAACATTATTGCTTCCTGTGTGAGATCATTTGGGGGTCTTGGAGTGATTGTGTGCTTCAGACACAGAATAAAATGAGCAAAACAAAAGACTAAAATAAGACAAAACATAAATCCATGGCCACAACTTGAGGATAAGTTATTTTATTGCCTTAAATATATCATGAATAATATAGTGTTTGTCATGTTTCCCCAAAAGCAGGGGTACTGTACATATTCAGACAACTGACAACATTTAAAGAACACTCAACATACAGAAACGCTCAACATATTTTAAAACATATTCCTTCATTTAGGATGTAAGAAGACTCTGTTGTGAACACAAACATGAAAACTTATGTAAACCGCTGAAACCTCCTAAGAGAAAAATAACTAGAATATATTATTTTATTTGTAGACCACTGTCAAAAAAATCAAACCAGATGTGGAAAAATACTATACACCACCAAACAGTTCTTCCTCTTGACACTGAGGTGCCCAGTGAAGACATATCAAAGATCATGAAGATTCATGAATCACATTAAGAAGGCAAAAATGGTCATTTGTGCATGACAGTTTTCTGCGGTCCTGATTGGTATAGTTATGATGCAGTGACTATCAGAGCAAACTCGTTCTGTAGGCCCCCTTTTTGAGCACTTACATGTAAATTATTCTTCACATACGCATTTACAAAACATGTTTGTACCAGTCAACCATTAACTGACAGTATATAGCAAGCACATCCAGACAAAAAAAAAAAAAAAAAAAAAAACAATTATGCAACTTGGATGACTTGCAAAAACAACTGTCCACTTGACATTTACATGACATAACAATAATGCAACAATTCACCACAAAACAAAGAAAATTTCGACATAAGCACAACTTGAGTGCCATTTTGTGATCAGTAGTGATAAGTTATAAAGTATAATGTATGGATCAACATCTTCTTAACAGCTCATTGAGATTCCCCATCATATATCCACCATGGACGTGGTAGACAGAAATTCTGACTAACGTAATTCTGACTAACGTGAACAACTACTTCATGTCATACAAAGCACCATACTAAAATACTTCTTATGTAGCAGTTTGTTGAACATTGAAAATCTGTTGTGGTAGAAGACCAGCTTATACCAGTTTTTCACACACACACACACCTCGCACACACTTAACCATTATCTTATAGCAGTATGATACAAAACAGAATAAATGTTTATCATAAATTTAATACTTGTCATGATGATGCCGTAAAAACAAAAGGTTAAATATGAAAACAAAATGACACTGGCCAGCGATGGAGAAATATTGGCTTGGTAAATTTCCAGCAAATGTGATGTCAGTTATTTTATGATAGCCTAAAGTAGTGTGAGGCAGCAGCGAGCTATAAGTCGAGGAACCTGTACAAACATAGGTTTACAAGAGCTCGTTGTATTCTCTTTTTTTTTTTTTTTTACATCAAGTGGACGGATGAGTTCTGTCTGTTATAGATATCTCCACTCTCAGCTGCAGCCCCCCTCAGCCGTCGGCGTTGTCTCACATTCAGTCTCCCTGAAAAATCTGGCATAGCGATCCAAGTAAGTCGGCCGATGGGGAAGGAGGAAGTAATGGGTGGTGCTGGCTTTCTTGCCGTCCTCGATGATGGGCAGAATGCAGGGGTTGTGGGAGGGGGTCACGGCCTCCTGGGGGGCCCTATGCTGGGCCTTGCTGACGTATTTTGGGTTGGGAGCGAAACTCTGTGTGGGAGGCATCACCCCGTTGACATAGATGGGAAGGCTCTTGGGACTGGGGGTGCGGGTGTAGCTCTGTGGAATGGGTTCCCTTGGGGGGATCTCGGGCGGCTTGTCGTCATCGTCGCTGTGCGGCGCCGACGGGACCACTGCAGACCAGCGGTGGCGCTGCTCCGAGCTCTTGGCAGGAAGCGGTGGGATGGGAACGCGGGGTGGAACCTCGGGCTTGTCCTGCAGCTGGCCGTGGCCTGCTGCGTTGTGGCTGGCCAGCCTCAAGACGGCCGTCTTAAAGGAGCCAGCGGGGCCTGAGTGGGTGCGACGCAGCCGACGCTGGGGCCGGTCCGGCTGCCTGGCACAGTCTCTGGGCAACGGCTGCTCCCGTGGCTGCTTGTGGGCATACAGTTTCTCTTGACGCTGGGGTAAGGCCGGCTTGGCGCCCTCAAAATAGGCGTAGTTGATCTGACCGCAGCCTCTGTAACTTCGCCTGCCTGGAGCGCCATACCGAAAGAGCAAGGCCTTGGAACGGTGCTCCGGCACCAGGCACTGCCGGTCATCCGTACTAGTGAAGAACTCCACTTCACTGTCCACCGCCTCATCGGAGGACAAATCAGACGGATCGGGGAGAGGAGGTAGCGGCTTTGTAGCTCTCTGGGAAGAGTGCGGGGGAATGTGCTCATACACAGACAGTCTCTTGAATGAGGGAACCACCTGGTCTCCCTCCTGATAACTTGACATTTCTGTTGACAAATTGGGAACACGCAGTGAGAAACAAAAATCAGGATGTTTGAAGATCACTCAATGATTGAAACAGAGTGAAAATCATGTATAAGTGCATTTTTAAGAAATGCCTTTTTACAAAAGCAGTGTATTTTGAAAAAAATAGAGTAGGCTATATGTTAAGTTTACACCATATGATGCAATTTAAATGCAGAGCAAAGGTAATATGCATTTTCCATTTTCACGTGCAAAAATGTGAAACAATACTGATCATACAGAGTCAGAAACTCCTGCTGTATTTTTTTCAAATGGGGCAACCATTCAATATGAAAAATAAAACCACAGGGCCCATAGTCACCTCTCAGCACCAATAAGCAGCAAAACAAGCCACCACCAGTCTAAACATCCTATTTATTGTTTTTGAAATAACTTATCAGCAATGTAAGTGACAATCTCTGTGCTTCCCATAACTTTCCAAGCTTCCTGAGAAACATCCGCCGCAGGCTTGGGAACAAAAAGTGACCAGACAGTGATACACACACACACCCACCCACCTCTCCGTACGTCCGGATGCCTCGACTAAGTTAAACATTGACTAACCAAACAGAAAATAAGAGTGACGCCTTCCTCTTACCCTCATATCCCATTGAGGAGTCTTGGTCGTGTGGTCTGAAATTCTGCTCCATAGTTTCCGCATCAAGGCAAAAGTACAGGCTAAAAAAGGCAAAAAAAAAAGAAAAACACTCTTAGTAATGAATACAAAATGTACGTATACACTATTAAACATAGTACTTCTGCACATGCCTCAGAACATTTGTCAGATGCTTAATGAAATGAAACAAAACAAAATGTGTATGAGTGTGATAACTAAAAACGCTATGGGGCCTGCAAGGTCAACACACAAAATGAATAGTTGGTTTATATTTCTCTAGTGTGGTTAAAATGTATAAAGGCAACATGAAATGTTAGCACGTTTGGTTTCTGGCTGATCTATTAGATTTGAAAACTCACTTGTTTGTTTCATGAGGATCCCAGAAGGGTTTGGCAGTGGCCATGCTGAGACACACCTCCATGTATTAGAGGAGTCTCCGAGCGACACAGGAACTGCAGGTGCCGGCGCGCTTAAAATTCACCATTATTCGAGGCAGCCATCAATCATCAACCACTTTGGTTCAAATCACGAGAGAGCGCTTCTGGCCGGCCTAGAGACAAGCAAGAGGGGAAAAAAAACAGAGAGCGCAGAGAAATTACAAATGTTTTCTTCAAGCCTCTACAGTGCACTTCCCCTGTGCATCCCACTGCCCCCCACGCACACCCGTAACATGAGAGGAAGAGGGGAAGCCTTTCCTCGAAGCCAACCCGAGCACATTTGGCTTCCCACCCTTTGTACATCAAAACTGAGGGAAACTTGTTTGAAGCATGGTAATTGCGCAACCCTGAGGTCACTGGTGGGCATACTTCAGAACAGCCCCCTTCCCCTCCTTCTCTTTTCCAGGGCCTGCCAGCCTGCCTCTACAGTAATTACAGCACCCTACTAGCTCTCTCTCTCTCCCTCTCTCTCTCTCTCTCATTCTCTCTCTCTCTCTCTCTCTCTCTC
>JASCQY010000173.1:17478872-17490118 GCA_030264315.1 Sardinella tawilis
ATTACAGCACCCTACTAGCTCTCTCTCTCTCCCTCTCTCTCTCTCTCTCATTCTCTCTCTCTCTCTCTCTCTCTCTCTCTGCAGCGCGGGCTCCCATCCCGCCCTTTCAACGGGGCAATTGTGCAACATTTCTCCTCACAACCCTACAGACTGTGGAATGACAAACGCTCGGAATGACTGTGCCTGCGACTCTCCCACCCTGGGCCAGCCTTTTAAACACGAGCCTCTAGATGACACGCACTCACACACACACTCACACACACACACACACTCTCTCTCTCTCTCACACACACACACACACACACACACACACACACACACAAAGCAAGCTCATGCACGGAGTCACCTCAGTAATAAATCACCATTTGTTTGAGCTTCACTATTCAAGAATGCAGGCCAAATAGTGACATTGCGAAAATATATTTAGGTCTATTATTCTAGTATTTGCCCATGCACAATAGAAAATCTTTAAAATAAGACCTGTAGAACAAAAAAACACAAACGGCCTGTGATCTAATAAAATAAGAATGTTAATATAAGATACTTGACTGACCGATTTGAATTCAATTGCTACAGATTACATCTTAGTAGATAGATTTTAAAAATGCTCTTTTGACCCTACAAAAGACAGATATAGTCTATCTGAACTTGGCAAATTACTTCCTTTTACACTGATAGAAACAGCCAAGGTTCTGCATGGAAAAGCCTTCATTTTGTAAACAAAGTCTCAGGTTACTCAGGTTAGGTGGCTAAGTTTTTTTTTTTTCTTGTAAATGGTTTACAGTTTATTTGACTTGGTTTTATCATGAAATATAAACCTAGCATATAGTAAATATCAATAAAGCAGCATTAATGAATAACATTTAATAGGAAGCACCACATTCCACAACAGATCTAAAATACAGAGATCATAGAAAACATAATAACAAATAAAGCATTTCACTATTAGTAGCTATAGTGTGGAAATCAATTACTCTATACACTCTATAAATGACTATACATTTGTAAAATAGTTGTTTTGTCAGTGAAATGATGTAGAACCACGTCCTTGAATGATACAAAAAAAAAAAAAAAAACAGAGAAATATTGTGCAACTCATCACATGCGGTGAGTCTTAACTTCAGCCTAAGTCAAATATCTCCAAGAGAGGAAGAAGAACCTAGCAATAATCAATTCTACCAGCAAACAACTGAATGTGCATGAATGGGCGCACTTTGGGGGCATGAATGGCTCTTTGTATCATTGTTGTAAAGAAAAGCCCTCACATTTTCGAAATCTGAAAAGAACTCTCCCATGAGGTCAGAGCTCCGGCTTCGCCATGGAGACGTCCAGGGGGAATGAAGGTATTGGCGAAAACGTAACAGAATCAAAATGCTAGTGATGACTGGACTGTGGTCTCACCTTATTCAGAAAAAAGGCAGTTATAGGCTACAGCTGTGAGTTCATGCAGTCAGAATAGTCCAGCTTACACACATATTGTGGCTTTTGGGCTAGGCAACAAATTTACTGCAAGACAATTATATCCCACTGCTTTCCCTGGTGTTTTGTGATATTGTACAAAAATAAAAGCCTTTCAGGTAGGCTATACTGTGTCACACCATGTATACTGCCCCCATCCCCCAACCCCAAAGAAGCCTACTGATGGCTATCATTAATTGAACATAGGCTATAGGACATACAGTAGCTTTTGGACTGCATGTCTGAAAGGCTATAGAATTGGTAATAAAACTGAAAGCATATTCGATAGAGCATCCCTAAGTAGGCCTAAGTTATTTGAAAATAAAGCATAGGACTAATGGTAATAATAATGGTCACTGGTCAAAGTAGGCCTAATGGTAATTTCTTGCTATGGCTATTGTCATGATGGGTAAATTTTACTCTCCAGTCAGACAAATTAGCCTGGTCTCCAGTCGAACGATGAAATTTGTGTTGGCTACTATTTGTAAACAAGTTATCGTGACACTAGTTGCAAGCAATTGTAGCTCAACCGCCCCCACCCCTTTTAACCTGAAGAGCAAGTCCATCACTATAGAAGTCATTGTTACACACGCCCTGTTGCATTATAGCAGCTGACCATATAATCGTGTGACTCAGGTAGGACTCATCCCTTCCCTTAATTATTCCGGTAACACGTAGGCAAGGATATGGGCACTGTGTCCCATTTCCATTCAAACTTCTTCAAAAATGACAAAGTTAGGCATTTGCCTTTCTAGTTTTACTTAGACCTAAGCTATTACATTAGTCAGACAACTAGGTTGTAGGCACATATATAATGCATCAATTAGTCTGGTGTTCATTTTGGCAAACAGTCTACGAAGTCCACTTTTAATATTTAGGCTACCCTACCATTAGGCTACGATTAGCCTACTATGAAATCACAGACTAAAACTTCATATCCATGATTGTGTAATAGCCTATATGGCCTAAGTGACGTTGTTCAAGATCTGCTTGTCTACAGAGTGAAATATCTTGTCAACAAAAGTAAGCGCTCCTCACCAGTGCGACAACATCTGGAAAATTATGAAGTTTGTCCCGAATAGCCTGTAGAAATCTTATCCTGTGAAATCCTCTGACAAATCTGCCAACGCTGTTCACGTGTACTCCTTTTAAAACGATTTATTTCAGCTCCATTCTTTCAGTCTGTAAAGTTTCCGAGGGCTTTTATAAGCACTGGTCCTCTGACGTAGCTCCACCCGCGGTCTTAAAGACACCGTGAATAATCATTTCAGCGTCATCTGTGCCATGCGCTGCTCCTAGAAATACACGGCTGGTTTCAATTTGCGCAGTGAACAGGCTAATGGTATAACGTGTATTAGAAAGTATACCTGTTCAGTTATCGTCTTCTAGATCGATCGATAGATGCAGTAGATAGTTGACACCGATTAGATTAGACATTGGATAGTAAACACTGTATCTTTGCAAGATAGGCTATCACTGAGCAGTCATAGACCTGTTTAAAAACAATGTAACTAGTTGCTCTAACGTACAGTATGTAAGTTGAGTGGGGAAAAGTAATCAGTATTTACAACAAATAGAACAACTATTAGGCTATAGACATGTGCTGTGTTCATAGCTGGACGGTTTAAAATGTAGGCTATTAAGTGCACTATTCCTCATGGCCAGCTGTGGTTGGCAGCAGCCAGGAAATAGTCAGCGAGTGAACGAGTGTGTCAGTGCAAGAGGGCGTCAAAGTGTGGGAGGGAGTGGGAGGCTCTTTGAAAGCCTGAGTAAGTGTGTATCCGTTGGGTTTGTGTTCCAGATGCATGCAGATCTCACAGCAGTGAACTGGGAGACCCGTGTGGCTTCCTGGTCAGTCAGATTACTATTGCACCGGCAGTCCCACACAGATACTTACAGGGAGGGGTGGGCTTGTGTTGTGATCAAAGACATGGAGTTCTGTGTGATGAGACATGTAGACATGTAACCGTCCCACATAATGGGGCAGCTCTCCCCTCCTCTTCCTGCCCTAAGAGGATAGGGATTTGACATCTAAGAGGACGGACAGACTTTGATCCCCGTCAGGTCACTGACAACGTTTGGGAGAAACAAAGACATTTTTCAATAGCAGGGAGAATTGACATGCCATACACAAAATTCATATTTTTGTCCAGTTCAGTATAACAAAAGAAATAAGCACAAAAGTGTTTCCTGATGCATTTAAGCTCCTTGTTTGGCATAGATGTCCTTCCAAAGAATTCCTTGTTTGACACTTTTGAATATGTTTGCTTGGAGCTCAGCATGAGAGCAATAACAGATTTGTCTTTTCATACCAAACAGCATTTACAGATCGCCATAAGGGACTAGTCCAATCAGCTCCTCCAAAGCTCATTTCTCCTGCTGTACAGCGCTGTTCCCCTGAGGCCTTAACAATGCTCTGTAGAGCTGGGAGCCATGGGGGTTGAGCTGCGGTAGGCTAAACTCCCACAGGGTCGTGGGGGTGGAGGTGGAGGGAGGGTGGATGGAGGAGGTGGGGAAGGGGGGGGGGGGGGTCAAGGCACTTCCTGGCCCCCCCCGCCCCAGCACCCACCCCCACACACGCCCCCACACACACACCCCCCCCCCAAGGCACTTCCTGTCACCCCCCTCCCCATCACACACACACACACACGAACACACACACACACACACACACTACCCGGCCTCTGTCCTACACAGCTGCTAGTGCCATCTAAGCACCATTCCTCCCACTTTCCTTATCCCCCTGCACCCCCCACCCAAACTTTCATCATCACTACCACAACTTCACAACACCAGACATGAGACACACAGCTGCAGATCACCACTTTGGCAGATGAAATGAAATGCAGCATGTGATAATGTTAGCTTACATTGCAACCTGCACGTAACCGTTGAGCAATACAGTGTGAGGTCATATACTGATAGGATAGGATTTCATCAACGTTTATGAAGTGCTTGATTCTTGAGTAAAAAGAGAGTAACCCAGTTCTGTAATGCCGTATGAAGTTTGTTGGAGGTAATAAGCATGGTGAACTAATTCAATTAGAAGCAAACTGGTATGATAGCTACATTAAAATATCCCTTTTCCTCAAAACCAAAAGGCGTAACAGTCTCGTGCTCTCGTCGGTACACGCTACAGTCTCTGCTAGACGCATTATGTAGGCTGGTTACTTCACAGAACAGGGTCTTTCTTATAGGGAAACCACCTGTTAACAAGCATGCAATGGTAATTAAAGGTTTGCTGACAGAGAAGCCAAAAGATGAAGGTTTTAATGGTGTCACTCACTGTTTCTTCAGTCTTCGAATCGCACTTACTGAAAATGGGTTACAGTCATTGATTCTGATGCTGAGGAACCTGAAATCCCTGACAGCAGTTCAGTTTGACCATATTCATCTCTCAAAATGGAAATGGAAAAATAAAGTATTTTCTGCCTACTGTATGACTGGAGGTTTAATTATGTGAGAACTACCATTTCTGCAAAGAATGCCAAGAAGTAGGCCTCCTGCAATAAAATCTACTAAGGCCAATTTGGTTTCCAGTTAATTTCCCTCATAGAACCCCTCAATAGGAGAGACATTAATATATTGTAGCCTACTTCTGGTTTAAAAGGACAGTACATTTATGTTACTGGCATCCTTAGAAAAGAACTTACATGGCATTCACACCACTCTGAGGTAGCACATGCAGTGAACTTGCTTTTCTTTATGTAATTATAGTTTTGTCCTAAAAGACAATTCCCTTAATACAATTAAGCAAATGTGTGTTCATAGCATACAGTAGGAGAAACGGTATTAGCCTATCTTTTGTTTTGTTTTGTTTTTTTTTTTAATCCAAAGCCTTCCAGATGTCATAGAATATAGTAAGGTCTGTATTAAAAAGAAAGCTCTCGTCCAGTCAATTTTATTTGACCACTTACATTCCCTAAATCATTGTGGAAACTGGGCCTTGTCAGAGTATTTGTCCTCTGTGGTAAAGAGACGTGGGTGAGTGGCCATAACTGGATGCCCCCAGACAGACACCCAACACGGCCTCCTCATCCGAGAGGCATAAAGAAACCACAAATGACTTCTGCAGTACGGGTATATTTGATCTTTATCTTGCCATACAATATTCCACCGAATGCCAAAGCTCAGAGTTCACTGGTGTACTAAAATCTTTACAGCAGCTCTCTTTTTTCCTAACCCACGGGAAATACATCAAAAGACTCGTCGGATCATAGACATGAGGCTGTGATTTATGCATAGGAGGTAGGTGGGTTCACTTACAGTAAAAGCTGTGTCCAAGTTGCCATGTATTGCCATACACACCACTTTTGTGTCGACTGGGAACTCAAATATCCAAGACCCACTACCATCTTCACCAATTTGCCCTCTGTTCTAGTTTCCTGCAAAACTCTCTATCTTTAAGCAGACTGATGGCTATGAATGCACTTAGCTTAAAGTAGACTGTAGGGGAAAATGGGGGAGAAATTCTCATGCCGCTGGTATTTGCTTTTTTCCAAATGTGGGCCCTGGAGACTGTGCGCATATCCATGCCAAAGCAGGGCCAGATCTGGGCCAGAAGAGTCACTATCTGGGCGTCTCTATCTCTGAGGGGGCTAAGCCTCAGAGGTAGCCTCGCAGAATACAGATTACATTACAGCATGGGGAAATCTGCTAAAGGCTTTTACAGATCAATCTTCTCATGCTTTTATATCTGATACACCATGTATGGAAATATACAGTAATTTCCTGGACACAGAGCCTTAGAAATACCAATAATCTCCCCAGGAAATTGTCACATCAGGTAACACATCTAGATCTCCATCTCTCTCTCTCTCTCTCTCGCTCTCTCTCTGTAAATCTAGCTAATATGTTCCTGGACAGTATTTGATTTATTTGTTTACTTTTTTCCCTCTCCTCCAAGCATGATAGAGCCAATTCCAGCTGAAGTGGGGGAACCTGACAGGGCTGTCAAGTGGCTTTGTTCTTGTTGTTTTAATAGGCTGTTGTGACTACGGACACCCACTGAATTTTTTCCTGTGAGTGAACTCCATTGTACACAGCAAAGAGCACCAGCCAAGACTCAAGGGTGGGGTGACGTACAGACACTGGTTGCCGCTGTCACTCCATGGCACCACTATAGACGCTTGGAGGACTTATGCATAACAAACATGGACATACATGCACGCATGCATAGATGCATTCAAATGAGTCCTCTGTCAGTCCCTTCAGCATGTAAATATTGCACTATAAGAAGTGTTGAACTGTGTAAGGAAGAAATGAATGAACAAATGTATGCGAGGGAGCTTGACTTTGATATAGGAGCTAGCAGCTGTAATGACAGTGAACACTCAGATGTCACCCACACCATGATGACCATAAGGAAGTGAAAATAATGTTTATTTTCATTGCAAGACAAGGAGGGAATAGAAAAACATCCACAGAGAGCAGATGTACGGCATTCGCTGAGAAACAAAAACAATGTCCGAAAAACAGATGGTGTGAAGCCTCTGCAGAGGGTCCAGAGAACAGCCAATACAGGATGGGCTCGGTGAACTGACTTGTAATGTGAGTTAGGAATATCCGTCTATGAAAAAAGGAAAATTAGTTATACCTTTTATGAAAGAAAGGATTTGCACTGACAATGCTGAAGTATAAAACCCAATTTCAGCATACTGTAGATCCTCTTCTCTCTCTCTCTCTCTCTCTCTCTCTCTGTCTGACTCTCTCTCTCTCTCTCTCTGTCTTACATTCTGTCAAGAAAGTAGACACACAAACACACTCACACACACGCACACACACTTTCCCAGGATGCTTGGATAATAGAACAAAGAGAGTCATTTGACTAAATATGTGGGCAAGGAAGCAGCGTGGATTAAAGTGATCTGAGTACAAAACACAAATGATTTCATGGTAACAGCATCCATGAATGGCAAGTTTGGCAAGAGTTTGGAAATGAAAGGGGCAATTATTGCTCTTTGCCTGGGATACGGCAGTAGAGGGATGGGCAACTCAATTACCCATGGTTCCAGGCTATGGCAAAGGCACGAGGTTTGCAGGCCCAGCAGGAAGCCTTCCGCTGTCTATTGTAAGAAGGAAAAGAGCACATTAATCTACCCCCTTAAGTTTTCCTCTGCAGAAAAGAGAGGGACAGACCTTCTAGAATACAAAAAAGGGGATACAGTCAGACTTCCATTTGTAATCCATTACTTGAATATCTTTTGGGATATGGAATATTTATCAGCATTGTAAAACGTAGAATATATTTGTGCCATTCTCTGCATTTTTCAGGTCAGGGTCATTTTAGTACTGATTTATACAGAACACATATCGTCGGTACACACACAAATACAGTATATATCTAAATTATAATTGCATTATTTATAATGTATAAATGTAAACATTTTTACGCCAAATGTACTTTATTCTCACAACTAAAAACTAAAAATTAAGATGCCCAAAACTCTCTCTCTCTCTCTATCATATACTGTATAATCACAATGGTCCTCATGACAGTGCAGCCAAAATAATTTAACAATGTTTACCACAACAATGTCAAGGCACTTGTGAGTTATAAATACCGAACTTTCTTTCTTATTTTAAAGCCACAGATGATCCTGAAGGAACGTCTGGTCATGTATGGTCGTGGAATGTCACATCCGGTGCACTGTAAGTGTTCGAACAGTGACAGGGATGTCTGTGTATTTTCGTCCCACAGATTTCCTCCGAGACCCAAACCTCTGCCAGGAACTTGTTTTGGAATTCTGAAGCATTTGCAGTGGCGGCCTACTCCCTCTTGATCCAACGCACACCTCACACGGCGCATGAGTCACCACAAGGCAGAGCCATGGTTTACATTAACAGACAACCCTGCCTTTCATTAATGTATCAGCTCTTGCATTGGAGTGTCTACTGAAGACAGTGGGGGAAGAGAAGTTATTGTTTGACATACTTGGCAACAGGTCCAGTCAACAGCTGGTAGTACGGTATATAGAAGAGCAGAGCGTTTGGCAAAAGTTAATAGCTGTGGTTTTGCAGCATATTACACGGAACTGTGCGAGAGGTAGGAGGGTGGAGTGGGGGTGCTGGTGGGAGGACAATGAACAGCTTATTCATTGTGTCTCTCCGCAAACAGTTTGAGCTGAATTTCCATCAGTTTTACTCTACCGCAGTATTGTAAACACCACCCACTCACAACCAGTGTCAGTTATGCCCGATGAACTTCTATTCAGACCATATGCAGCGGGTTTCTGGATCGGGATCCAAAACTTGTATTGGAAGAAATCTTCCTGTTATCCTGGATTTATGGGAGGTGACACTTTCAGCTCATCATCAGTCATCTTTATATACGTCTCTGATGAGGCCGAGAGTAGCTTCTGGAAAATCCATAGGAAACAAAACAGAATTTCACTTTGTCCCTGAGGCAACTGTTTCCACTGACCACAATGTATTACACTCTATGGAAAAATCTGTGCCTACACAGGATGTCTGTCTCTGTGTGTACTGTAGAATACTTATTTTGCTAAAGCACAGTAAGATCATACCTTACAGTTACAGTATCTTGTAAGTGGAGTTCACTGTAATCCAAGCAAATATGGTCCATGTGTGTGTGTGTGCCAAGGGAAAAAAGTTTGCAACTGTGTAAGACAGTTTGCATTCTGAGTCAGCAACTGTATTCCAAATGACTCAGCTGAACCCTCCCACACTCTGACATCACATCCTGTGTGCCCTGCCTTTTAGTGTAATTCCAAGTCCTTTTAAAGCCATGTGATCTAATTCAGTGGTTTATGTAGGAAGGAATGAAATCAATAGAATTTTTATAACCAACTCATGCTATGCTATTACTGTAACTTTGCTTTTCTGATTAATTATAAAAAAAAAAACACACACAAATTGGATAGTGTAGCCCACATTTTGGTGTAATAATCACTAAGTTTTTAAATACTAACAATTAAACTATTTAAGGCTCATGCTTTGAAAAATATACCACTATTATTATTAATGACAAATTATTAATTATTAATCACTATTATTACTGATGATTTATAAATGATTAACTGATGAGAAATAATTACGAGTTGATGGTTTACTAATGATTAACAAATGTGTTAAATAATGCTTAAAGGGAGGAGTTATTATAAAATGTTACCCATAAGACTACTGCTACTATAACTACAACTACTACTACTACTACCTATCTGTTGTTTTGATCATTCTTCTTTTTCAAAAGATATGTTTCAGTGAAACATGGCTGACAAGACATCTGTTTACATGCTAATCTTAATCATAAAACAAACATACCTGATTTAATATGTCCAAGAAAATACCTTAAGCAACACAAGAGGGAAACTATGACGCGGATGGGTATAGATTTTTGACGGTCTGATGCAATTGCACTTGCTGGTCAATTCCCGACAAGCCAAAATAAATATTAGCTTAGTGTTAGGTCAATCTGGTAATGTTGTTCAAACATAACTGTCAATGTTTAGAAATGAGTGCATGTAAAACTAATGTTAAATGTTGACACAGTATATTTCACATGTACTGAGACTAACTGCCATGTAGGCCTAATAGCCTATTTCATTCTAATTTGTTAGAGAGGGAGCACACATCAGAAAGTTAATCGTAGGTGCTGGGTTCTAAGGACGAAGATGAAAAATTACAAAAAGTCTGCACACTAAAAGCTCCAATAAAAATAGTTTAATTGTGATTAAGAATATTTCTATAAAGATCATCAGGTTTTCAAACATTCTTTAACTGTCATTCTTGGGGGAATCACATGTCTCATGTCAGGCAATTTTAGACTCTTTGACACACACTCAGCACGCAAACACACACACACACACACAAACAAAACATCATGAGTTGGCCATTATAGCCCACGCCAACGGATGTTTTTTTATTTGGAGAAAGTGTAGATAACCTGTGCTCTATGATAGCCTGTGCCCACAGACAAGGCTGGGAACAGCATGGACTCATTTCAAGGTCATGATCCCCGCCTGTTAGGCCTACACACCGTGTTATTGTCACACACTCTGACACTTGCACATATCCTCTTTTTATCAATGAAGGGCTTTTTTTGATGTGGATCATAGTGTAGCCTGATATATCAGCTGCTTATTTCTCTTCATTCCATATAGCGTCTGAGCAAGAACGATTTAGATTCGTTTGCTTTGCCGTGGCAGTGGGCAGATACTATCTGCTTAAAACCAATCGCTACTTTTTTGGTCGTGGCTTCAACCAATCGCTACTGTTTGGCCGTGAGGTATGGTGCACTGGAATGCATGTTTGCATTGATACATTTCAGGAACCTTCCAACATGGTTTCATAATAGGAAATAGACCCACAAAAAAAAAATGGGAATGTTATGTGAAAGGCACAATATAACCATGATGTAGGTTTTGAGTTTTTCCTACATAAAACATAACACTCACATTAGCCTCAGCCAAAATTGTTTAGTTTTGTTGTGTCCTGTATTAGCTCAGCTGTGCTTTACTTAAAAAAAAAAAAAAAAAACACAATTTAGTACATTGAACCACAATTTAGAGAAACTTGCGCACAAAATACTTTACACCTCCAGGCCTTAGGACTTTGTCTGTAGTTAGTAGCCTATCTGGATAAATTCTAGATTCTTTGCACCGGGCTCCGGAAGTGACGCCAAAATCTCGTACTCAACTGGGTTGAGTAAACGATCTTATACGATCTTTAAACGATCTAAAATTATTTTTAAAAATGAATTCTCAACTGTGGGGGTGGGGGGGGGGGGGGGGGGGGGGGGGGGGGGGGGGGGGGGGGGGG
This sequence comes from Sardinella tawilis, assembly GCA_030264315.1. Taxonomy (NCBI): domain Eukaryota; kingdom Metazoa; phylum Chordata; class Actinopteri; order Clupeiformes; family Clupeidae; genus Sardinella; species Sardinella tawilis. Next base: position 17,490,111 of record JASCQY010000173.1, read on the forward strand.
GGGGGGGG
>JASCQY010000173.1:17494207-17510627 GCA_030264315.1 Sardinella tawilis
GTTGCTCCGAGAATTCACGTGTTTAGTTTATTTAAGTTCCCTTTCTCGTCTGATGCACCAGTTAGCCCTTGCAGAAGTGCGGTGGATCTACTCCGTTGTGATAATAATAAGGATCTCAGGATACAAATCACACACTTGTCAAGAACTTTTTTGGTTTTAGTCTCAACTTTTTTTCTCAACCTTCTTAGTTCTCCCCTTTGATATACTGTATTTCTATAAGTTCTGCTCATACACAAATGAGATGTAGTGTCTGTAGAACAACATGGGTGTCATTTAGTATCCTTATAGCAGCATTAAGAACATTGCCGCAGCTACAAACAAACTATAGTCTGATTGATATCAGCGTGTCTAGATAACTTCTGAGCAGAAACATTTATTTAGTTGCAAGATGTCACAGTCAAGGTGTGTGTATGTATGTGGCTGATTCAGATCCTGAAGGAGATCGATTGTCTGAACAGTGAGTGGCAGAAACAGCAGGCTGAGCATACTGCTCTCATCCAGAGTATGGCCTCTCAACAACAGCAGACAGAGCGACAGAGGCAGGCCTATGACCTGCGCATCACAGCCCTCAGCAAGATCCTGGACCAACTCAAAACAGGTGAGCCTGGTGTGTTAGTGATCTTTACGACTCCTTTTTAGCTGCTATTGGGGTATTTATCTTGGTTGATAAAGAAATGTTTTACTCAGTGTTTATTAACTGTCAAGAGTGTCTCACTGGGATCATGCTGTTGAACTCTACCTCACAACTTTAATCTCCATTGAAAAGATTAGATCGGTTTGTTATAAACAGGGTTCCCACGGTCATGGAAATCCTGGAAAAGTCATGGAAATGGAAAATGTAATTTTCCAGACCTGGAATAGTCATAGAATTTGGTAAATTCACTGAAAGTTTTGGAAAAGTCATGGAATTTCAGTTTGCCTTTAGCACAAGTATAGCATTCTGTCAAGGTATCATTTGCTCTTACGATTACTGCATTTTTGAACATGTGCACCAGCCACTCCAGCAAGAAGGGAAGTTGTCTCTACCACCATTGAGAGTATTTTGAAAGTTTAAAAATCTGATACCATATCATTAGGTGAGTGGAAAGGGTTAACGTCTCACATTTAGCCCTAAAAGTACGCTAAATTCTACACATTTAGGGTGCCGTAAAATCATGGAAAATTCACTTTAGGTCATGAAAAAGTCATGGAAAAGTTTTGAAATTTTGTCAGTGAAAAAGAGTGGGAACCCTGTATAAATTTACAGAAACTGCTCATAATATTTAGAAACTAACAAAATAAGATAAAAGTTACAAGTGCATGCAGCTTACTGTAAACTAATGTGTGTTTTGTTTGCAGCGATAAATGCTGTGCTTAATCAGATTACCTGTGATCGCTCTGCAATTGATGAGAAATTGGGATCCTCCTGTGATAACAGAGAGAACATCATCATGGCCTATCTGGGGCTCGTGGAGCACCGTACCAATGAGCTGCTGACCATTCAGTCTTTCATCAGTGCCAAGGTCACACTGTGCTTCACCTTCATTATGGCTGTTGGTGTTTTAACTGGTTACATGCGCGTTTCTTGTTTTTTTTTTTTTTTTGTTCATTTGCAATTCTCTCTCTCTCAGGACCTTGAGAAGGAGTACAGCGCCATGGCAACAGCATGTCACTTGCTAGGAAAGAGTCCACCACTGTCCCAACAAGATCTAGCCATCCGACCTCCTGCTTCCTGGTATGTAGTCGCGACAGTATGGGTATGGGTATATGGGATGAATTTAAATCAAAATCCTATGTCCTTTATGAGCATCTTTCATAGGCTACAACAGAGCACAGTTGCTCCACCACAAGTGGCTTGTTATTTTTTTTTTTGCCATGATGATCTCATTGGGTCCAGTCAGCCATTCACATGCATGTCCTAGTGCTGCTATGCAGATGATACCCATGTCTACCTGTCCTTTCCTCCTGACGACTCCACAATCTCAATGTAAGTCTGATTGTCTTAGTGACATATCTGCCTCCAGTTTGACCTAAACTGAACAGCTGGCCCTTCCAGTCAAGCAAACGGGTTATATGGTAACCTTGGTTCTCTGTGTGAAGAGACCATCTCTCAAGTCCTCGCTTCAAACTATCTAATCAGTGATTACACGCCAACACAGGTGTTTTTATAGGTTCGGGTGTAGGCGTGGCTGGGCGAGCCGGTGTGTCTTAAAGCCTATCCATGGTCCTTAGCAGGTATGGGGTCATTCCTTGTACATGGAATATGTGGAGAGTGGAGAGATGGTCTCGAGATGATAGAGAACCATACATCACATTAAGATAGACTGTTTATGTGTTGCTCTCACTAAGATGGGCAAGAAACGTGGGCGCCATGACCATGCTGACCTTTGCTGATTTTGTTGCCTCTGTAGCTCAGTTGTGCTGTTTTTCTCTATTCAATATTTGGGAAAATTAGACTGTATGTAACCCAACGTGGAACTCACCTGGCACAGACCATGGTTATCTCCTGCCCTAATGCAATGCTGTCCTAACAGGTCGTCCAGCATGTGTTGAGAGACCATTACAGATGATCCAGAACGCAACAGTGCCTCTGATTTTCAATCAGCCTAAAAGGCCATACGTCACCCCTCTGTTCAGTCAGCCACACTGGTTACCCTTTGCTGCTCACATCAAATAATAATCAACAATAGATGGAAACAAATATTCTATACTGCGAGGGTGAAAAGGCCCGGTGCAGTCATGGAAGCTGAAAGAACAGCAATTTGAGATTAAATTTGAAATTTAATCTCAAATTTAGATTAAATTCAGAGGCAATGTTTAGAATTTTGTCCTTGAGCCTTTTCTAAAATAATGCATACTGTACTGCAAATGCGAAACCTTTCATTTCTGATCTACAGTATATACCCACAGTGCTGTGTTTTTTTTTTTATGTGGTGTCTGTGGCTTTGATCAGCCTGTTTGGTTGTGATCACAGTTGCAACTATTTTTGGGTGATTGCTTTACTATGCCCTCTTTAAAGGACTGATTCTGATACAGAGGAGTGTGAGTTAAGCCTGGATGAAAGAACTCTATCTAGAGAAGAGCTCTATGACCAGGCCTTGAAGAAGGTGAGAAATAGTACATAGAAACAATAATCAGTTTAAAAAAAATCTTTATCATTAACTGTGATAGCGGTTTTCCTGAGTTGTGTTTTGATTTGGTTTAGCCTTGATGATACCATGATAAATCATTTTATGTGTCATACAGGCTTAAATGTTACAGTACCAGACAGCCATACTTGTTTTGCCACAGATGCAGAGGAGGAGAAACAGGCCAGAAGTGAAAACATCAAGAGTCAGCCTTGGGCCCAACTTCCGCCAACGCAGCCTGGCTTTACCTTGATGTGGCTTTCTGACCTTGTTTGGCTTGGAGGTGGGGGTGCTTTATAGCTTATTTTCATACAGTATGTGTGGACTATGAGCAACACTTGGATTTGCTGCTCTTCTAACACTGACAGAAACATAACTAACATAATGGAAGATTTGAGCAATGCTTTTGTAATGTTATCTTTTATTGCCAATAAACAATCAGAAGATTAGTTTTAGACTTAAAATTTCACATTTTGTGTGCAGTGCACTTTTGGTTATATCATGATGCCAGCATCAAGAGTCTGATTGTGAAAACTGCTGAAAACGATTAACAATGAACCATTTATTTTGTTTAACCATTTTCACTATTTGCAATTTTGTCAGCTCAACAATGCTACTTTCACAATCAAATGATCATTAAACATCATTGTATTACATTGTACAATTTAGTGCAAAGAATTTCAGTGATAAACATAATTATAAAAGTTTGTCACAGTGGTTTGTTTGTATAAATCACTGAGTGAGGTATGCAGTATTTAAAACGGTACATTTGTGCAAGACAACCTCTGGTTCCCTTCATCAGTTTGCAGTTCAGCCTGAATTGTTAAAAACATAAATCAAATTTACATTCATCTTATTAATGGCATTAATCACAGATCAAAATTTGATTTCTGACATTCAAATCATCCTGTTTGAAACCACCTTCATCACTTCTGGATTTCTGCATCCTGCTGCGTGCCACAGAACACCACTCTGTTCTCTAGCCGCGAGCGCTCGGCCTCAAACACCAGTCTGTGGCTCATCAAGGTCTCTCTCGGCCCCGAACAGATGAGGGAGGGATCCTTACTCTGCGACAGAAACAGATGAACTCAGGAGAAAAACAAGTCAACCATGTGTGTGTTTGTTTGGTGCAAAGCTCACACTGTTATTCACCATGAGTGTCTGGGCCAACATTAGTAAGTCAGAGATCCTGTAAATATTGCAGCTCAAATGTGCTTAGACAGCTACCTTAATACCGAAAATGTCATGGACACCCACGTAGATTAGACAGACAAGGGAAAAAAACAAACAGTGGAAACTCACAGCCACAGCGGAGATGAAAGCATCCACAAGGTGATAATCAGCTCCGCCGTGACCTTTCATTGCAAAGCTTCCAGGGACTTTTAGGTCCGCTGAATGCTTAGTGGGCCTCTGTGTGAGAAAGTCAAACACGCTTATATCGTGGCCATTGTAGTGGAGCTCCCCCTGTAGGGCAAAATCGGTATCAGTGTTTGTTTGTCCCTGGCGAATATTAGGCATGTTTTGTTATATCAATTAGCAGGGATGAACTTTTGAAGCCAAGCCATGGGCCTACCCTGCTTCCATAGATAGTTGTTTTACGCTGGCATATCTCTTCAGTGAAAGCCACCATGGTAAAGGCTGCAGTGAGCCCTCCTTCAAATTCCATGTTTACAACCTATGGAAGGATTGGCAAGTTTACATTTGTCACCTATGGGCTGTAAAAAAAAATGATCAGTTTCCTCTTCTGTACAATTCTGTGTGTATGTTGGTCTTATTGCCCAACAATGACAAAAAATTAAAGCTATTCTTTAGATTAGGGGTCTCCAACCTTTCTTCCTCCCAGAGCTACTTAGCAAAAACAATCTACGTGGGTGAGAGCTACTCAACTGCTATTTTATATTGCTGTTATTGATAGTCATGGAGATAGTTATTACATCCTTACACACTTACAGTACAAACACTCCTCTAAAGTGCCATCTAAATTTGTGGGAAGAAAAAATTAGTTTGATCTTTATTTTCATGGTTATTGCCAAATATGGTGTGGGATCATTGTGAAGGACAGGGCAAGATCTTGGATTTGATTTTAAAGCGATTTTAACATGTTTAATACCTTTTTGGGCTATGTTATGAGATTTATTTAAATTTCCTTTGACCCTTTGGCGAGCTACTTTTAAGCAGGTGGTGAACTACTGTACCAGTAACTCCCGAGCTACTTGTTGGAGACCGCTGCTATAGTCGCTAGAAGTTCTAGAACATGCATTAACTGGTATGTTTTATATTGCACAAATGGGATCATGACGATGAGTGTTAAATTACAATTAGACCTGAATGTGGATGGCAACATTCGTTTTGAGTGAGTGACATCCCAGTTACCTGATTGGAGCAGACATCATTGTCACATTTGTACACACAGCGCCCATAAGGCCCAGTGCGGAGAGCTTCTGTCACTGACTCAATGTCAGGAAGCGAGTTGGAACAGATAACTGACACAGGCCAATCCACACATCCCTGCATGACAGACACATGCACACATTTTGGATATGTGGACACTTTTGGACACTTTTACATAACAATACTCAAAGATTCAGTTTTTTCAAGAACTTTATGAAACTACCTTGGCACTGTTGGAAAAAAATAATCCAAATAACTTAATTATGATCACATATTCACATACCAAAAACTAGGGAAAGAAAAAGTATTTTCCAAAATAACTTTATAGGCTACATCAAGAAAATATATATACCTGAAATATAATATTTGACATGATTATTCAGTGGGTTTTAATCTTGGAGGCAACCCACCATAATGTTTATTAGTTAAAAGAGTTACAAAGAAACAAACCTTTTTCACTGCATCAAGATAGATTTTGCGAGCAGAGTACGGACAGTTCGTCTCTACTGGACAGTCTAAGCAGCGATCTGCAGCTCCTGCAGGCTGAAATACAAAGCCATTTGTTGTATATACGGTACTTTCTAAAATTTCTAAAACAAACATTTTGCAGCATTAACCACTATTGCCAAGAATTGCCCTGCTGGAATTTTACATTTCCATGAATGTTTGACTCATGCATTACGCTGAAAAAGATCCTTATTGCCTCAGCGCTGGTGTTACAGTTACTGTCATCCTGCAGATTCCTGGCTGCGTCATGGTTATCAAAATCCTACCTGATTGTAATTAACTAATTCTCAGCTGCATCAGTCTATAACTAAAAAGAAAGCAGGCAAACCTTATTTTCTTTGCAGAAGTGGCTCAGAGACCCAAAAGATGACACTTTTTTACACCTGCAAATAACAAGCCATCCCAATTTAGACATTAGCAGCCTAACTAACTATACCATCATTAGACAAATAATATTTGGAATCCAGTATTAAGTAAAACCTGCGACCACCGGCCCAGTGATGAATGAGGTCCAAGTCATGGCAGCTTTTGGCCAAAAGGGCAAATGAACTCTGCTCCTCATTCCTCCAGTTCCCTCTGACAAAGGAATGAGCAAAGTGATAGAAGCCCACCTACAGCAGCAGAGAACACATTAGCAGCTACAAAGTGCAAAGCAGATGCTGTTGCAGATGCTACATTCCCAGCCTTTGCATGGAGAATGCAGTGCATTACATTACATACTATTATTACCAGCTGCAGTAGTAGTAGACTGAACTTATCATACCGGTTCCAGATGTTGTATATGGATCACATCCCCGATGACTCCGCTATCAAGCAGTACCTGGAGTTTGGGGGAATAAACAATAAGCAAAATATGCATAACATAATTACACAGTGGTTTTATAAACCACAACTGCATTCATTTTAAAGATGGATCTTTATTAATTTGATCAAAAATCGTCAGCTCTTGATGAAATGTATAATCACAATCACTCATTGCGATTCAATCAGTTATCTGCATGTGCAATGGTCATGCATCTCCACTGATCACATGTAATTGGATCACCAAAGAGACATTCTCAAAACATGTAAAAAAGGCTCTTAACATGACTTTAGGCAATGGACAACTTCTAAAGATTGTAATAACGTTACAACTCTCAACACATCTTTGAAACCAAGCACTTTAAACACCAGCATGTAGACCTGTACCTTTATTTTGTGGATGAGGGGGTCGTATCGGAGAACATGGCATACTGTGAGCATTACGCCACTGTCAATGCACGCCTCCACAATTTCTGTACAGTCCTTTTCTGTCACCTACCATGTTACACAAACACGTTAGCAAAGTGTGATACTATTAACAGAAACATAATTCATCAAGACATAATCTTACCGCCATGGGTTTCTCCAATAGTATATTATAGCCTTTTCTGGCCAGTGCTACTGCAGGATCCTGGGGAGGAAGAAAGAAAATTGTACAATACATTGGCTATGAAAGTGAGGCCTTGGAAAAGCTATTTAAGTTTAAATTCACCAAATACTGCAGCATCCACCTTATGAAGTCGATCAGGGGTACAGATAAATACAGCATCTGCAAACTTATCTCTTGTTACAATGGATGTCCAATCTGCAAATCAAAACCAAATGATATTAATATAACGTTAGCATTAGTCACAGCCTTTGGAACACCATGCCACTCTGGTATATGTCCCTATCATATTTCTTACCATCAAATACATTTTTATCAGGTATCAGGTGTTTTTCTTGCAATTTGCGTCGTGCAAACAGTCTTGGATCCGCCACACCAACTACCTAAGGGGAAATTGTCAAATGTGATTCCACCTCACTTCACAAGAGAAGAGCCCACCACATTAAAATCAGATTAATTCACAAATCCTAGCCTAAATGACGTATTGTAAACCTCAGGTCTCCCGTACCCGCATCCTGAGGGGGTGAATGGAGGCATAATTTGAGTATGTCTCCCCACGGTTGCCAGCTCCAATCACAATGACATCCACAGGTGACGGCATGGTGACCAATCAGTCGTCCTAACGTTACCTGAAACAAGGACATCAAGAAGTGTATTGGACGACTGACAAAACACGAGGTCATGAGTTATGTTTAGATTGGATGTACCTTGATAAATGCTTGTGCAAGCATTTTCTCAAGTAGTTGTTTTCGGCTTAATATCTCAACTTTGGACGTAATTGGCCGAACTTACTTTGTAGTGTGTGGTTTGCCTGGAGGCTTAACGTTCTGGACTTCCTCTTAAAAAAAAACATAGGCTACTGAGAATCCCCAGCGTTATGGTCATGTTCTCTGCTGTTTGGTTAATACACAGAAGGAAAACACCAGTTGTGAAGGGACTCACCTCTTCTTTTCTCGGAATCCCCCACTATGCCAGTGTGTCTTAACATAAATCATACGGTTACATCTGAATGGGAATATGGGTTATTCGAGGACATGAACCAGAGAGCGAACCTAGCATTGGACTTTGATCTTCCCTAGCCGGAAATAACCTCTTAAACACCGTCGGCGTGGTGACTTTTGTCCAAGATATTAACTAGATACTGAAGCCAATGCTGTCTCTCGATATGAGACATCGGATGTTCTTAAAAGGTATAAACACAATATTTGGCCATGGATAGATAAATCCCGATTGCTGTAGTAACATTTGTTTGGTGACGTCAGCTGAAAACAAATCAACGAAATACCCAAGAAGCGCTTAACTTAATATCAACATAAATTTACAGCGCCATCTAGCGTTGGCATTCAACACTCCGTCCCTTTAGTGGTCTTTGGTGGTCCTTCTTCTTTCATGACAGACACAAGTACAGAGCAATTTTTTTTTTCAAAACAAATAATGCCGTTTATTTAATGTCATGAAAATATTTTTTACTTTCCTTCCAATGTTGAATTATAAAAAACATAGTTGAAAAATAGGAGTCTTCATTTATGAATACAGTATGTCTATAGTAAATCATCACTGTTCGGTCTGAATGTGGTGAATATCACAATAAGACAAATAAAAATTATACCAACAGCATGATATTGTACTTCAGGTCTGTGAAACCTGGTAATAACCAAAAATTATCGAACAACAACAACAAAAAAAGTACTTGGTGTACACAAAATTTTCATTCACACATTACATGATGGAAGACAGAAGATATTTGATATGATTGCTATCAATAGCCATTCTGTAGATTTAAGGGAAAAACATCACAAATCATTTCATAATTTTTTTGGTTACATAACTTTTGATTGCTTTACAACATGAATTCTCGTTAAACATACACATGTATGCTTTTGCATATAAAGTGTCCCTACTGTTGGACTGCTTTATTTTTCTTGTTTTAACTTGGTAAACCTGTGTCTACAAGAGTAGAGTGAACTGGTGTGAACTGGTTTTGTGCAGTGCCTAGTGGACTATGCAGGAGCTGGAGGACTCCTGTTTGATACGCGCCCTGAGCCTGCGCAACTCAGTATGGCCAGACTCCACCTGTAAACCGTGCTCTGTCAGAATCCAGGCTTCACTCAGCTGCTGCTCGGCATAGCATCGTGAAGCAGCATGGAGAAAGTGCCCAGCCAGCCTTGTCCTCCCCATCCCAGCCTCCACGCACTGTAGGGCCCGGGAGCGGTGTAACCCCAGTGCCTGGGAGAAGTCCTCCACCGCCAGCTGCTCTCGCGAACAAAGCAGGAGGCTGTGGCCGCGACGGCACAGGTCCTCTGCCCACAGTGCGTGCTCTGCCCCCGTCGCGTCAGCGTAATCAGCGTGACCCTGGATAACCTTGTCCATGTCGGCCACGGCTCTCTCGTGTAGAGTCAGCTGGGCGAGGCAGGCAGCACGCTGGCGGAGGAACTGCGACTTCAGCTTCAGATCATCCACAGCCTGCACCGCCACCGTATGCAGCGGCAGCGCACACTCCAACTGGCCCTCCTCAGACACCCTACTTGCTTCCTGGGAGGCTGCCTGGCGAAACAACATAGAAATAACATGAAATACCTTCAGAGATAAATGAGTTTACAAACATAATATACGCACTACACCTCCCCCACAAATGGAATATCCATCACTGCAATAAATTGTAACAACGCAGTGGCAACTGTGGAGGAAAAATGATTCATCTTGCTCACAGTAACAGGAAGTTGAGACAACCCAAAAGTCTAAAATGTCACGGTCAGACTTTCAGCACAACTCAGCACCCATTTTTAGTTCACTACTGAATCTCCATTTGACTTGCTGTAATCATACATGTCAATGTTTTAACAATGACGACAGCTTACTTAGTTCAGAGAAAGAAATGATACACATATAGTAGCCCTTTTATTCACACCAATGCACCACATTTCCATGTTGAAAAGAGGCTTACTATCTGGATCTGAAAATTCAACCATCGGCCAAGACTGTACGTGACTCCCTGACTGTGTGTCGTTTTGTGCTGCACTTTGAAACCAGCAGGCTAACACCTCATATTTACTTGTCCAATGCGTTTCCTGTGTGAAGGACAGACAAGAAGAAGCAGGAAGTCTAGGGCGATCTGCTCTCTTTCAGCCACTTTGGCCAGCCTCTGGGCAGCGCCCCTGAAGTTCTGGTCCCAGGCCTCCACCACTCCCCACCTAGCCTGGGCACTGGCCTCCCGTGGCTCCTGCCCAAACACCTTCCGCAGGTGAGCGCCCGCTGCTTGGACATCACCTGTGGAAGAGGAGGTTAGTCAAAGGTTAAAGGCACTAAGGTGACACCAGGGAGCTAACATAGAATCAAGTATTACTTGGTATGGTAAATGGGTCAAAATGTATTTAGAAAATTGGGAATCATTTCTCAGGGGTTGATGTTTGATAGCCACTTGATATAATAATAATAACAAAAATATTACAACAACTACTACTACTACTACTACTGCTACTAATAATAATAATAATAATTTTAAATATAAAAAAATAATAATGTACCTTTAGCAAGTAAGGTATCAACATAAAGCAAATGCCATTTGGGTTCTCTGCCATCTATTCTCAGCAATGCTGTTCCGACTACACAAGCCTCATGTAGATGCTCCACCGGACAGGGAACTGGATTAACAGCTACTATCTGCGAGAGGCTTGTGTGGCAAAACTGCAGCAGCCACTCGCAGATGAGTTTCCGTCCCTTGTCTTTCAGGGACAAAATGTCCTGTGCAACAGCCTCCGGGTCCACCAACAGAGCAGCCAGTATGTCTCTGGTACATTCCTGGGGATATTGATTTGAGTTGAGTTGAATTGAATTGAGTTCAATTTTGAAGGTCAAAGATTGTGTTAAATTATTATAATGAGGTTTGTAAATGGCTACTTGACCTTTACAAACAACTACTGAGTTCATCAGCAGATAAAATCTTTTCATTCCACCACAGAAAGCCCCATGAATCATTGCTGAGCCTGTGATTTACAGCTGCTGTTTGGGTTCAAACCTTAAGGTCCGTTCACAAAATGAACTTTAACTATGAAGATAACTGTAATTATATATTGCATATTAGTGTCCACACTGATCAACTTTCACAAAAGTCTCTCTCACATCAACGGATGGAACTGTCTGATATTCAATGGTTTCTGCTTGCAAGTCAGTTTGTTCAAAATTGTTCTGAAAATCTAATAATAACTACAGCAATAACTATTTTCGATTGTATAATTATCGTTCTTAGTGTGAACAGTCTTGAAAAGCCCAGAACTCACAAAATTTCCTTTTATGTTTTTGCTTACAGGATCCTATCCTCAAATAACTCATAAGTCGTCTATAGATAACACACAACCACAGCCTCGGTGACAGCCTCTGTATTGTTTGTGGTTGAGTGAGTTGCTAGTTCACCTTCTGTTGGTTTAAAGTGAGGTGGGTGAACGCTCTGCCACAGAGAGCTGGCACATGCCCCGCGTGATCCTTCAGGATAGCAGAAAAGTCAAAGATGGCCGTCTTGCGCTGACCCAGCAAAGCATAGCATTTGGCTCTCTCAAGTAGAGCTTCAGTAGCCTCGCCACCTTCAAAGGCCACATACAGATAACATCATATGGATTTGTCTCAGTTGTTGCAACAGGAAAGAGCTGCATAATCACCAAACTAGACAGTCACAATATCAGATTGTCATGTTTCACAGTATCTTCAACTTGCATATTTCCTGTGGCTGAATGCATGTGATGTCACCTTGTGCTCCTGTGTGGGTGGTTTATGCTAATTTGTGAGATATCTAGATTGTCTCTGTACGCTTTCAATGTGGAATCTTTTTTTCTCAGAATATCATCAGAATTCTCAGAACTACCACTAAACTGGAACTGAATTTGAATTAGAAAATGGACATCCTTTTAATCACACAACTCCACAGATTCCTGCAGGTGCAGAGGAACGGGTGTCACGTTACCAACCTGAGGCCATAATGGCAATGGACAGATATGCCACAGCCTCCCTTATGGTGCTTGTGTCCCTCTGGCCAGTGAGCGTGCGCTTGGAGGCCGTGTAGCAGTGTTTCTCCATCAGTATGCGATCCTTTGGAGCCGCCACTGCAAGCAGAGGACGCAGGCAGCTGGTGTCGCCACACTGGATCAGCTTCTTCAGCAGCTGTCAATCATGAGGAACAATAATTAGTGAAAGCATAATCTACCAAAATACTCAAACCACACACAATTTTTGGTTTTACATTCCCATGCATTTCATAAGTAATTTGGTATTAAATTATACCATTATATATATCATCTGTGACATCACCCTATCTCTTATTGCTTTAACACATACAAACTCATGAGACAACATTCCAGGCACCTGGTTGGCATCATACAGAAAGCCCCGATGCAGCTGCAGCAGTGCAAGTCGGGCAAGGATGGGGGAGCGAGTGGTGGTGTGCTCAATGGACAGCAGTAGGCGGTACGCCTCCTCCACCCGGCCCAGCTGGTAGAGGGCATCTGCCGTGAGGATTTGTGGTGCATCAGAGCCAGGCTGCAGCTCCATCAGGAGCTGGGCCAGAGCGTGCACTCCTCCAGGGCTGCTGCATTGACCAAAAATAAATACCTCATGGAACGGCAGGTCCAGAACAGGTACAGAAGTATTTGGGCATGACATTTAGAGATTTTACTACACTTTTACTACTAATTACAGTGCACAATATGGGCTAGTATACTGTATAGTGTAACAACTGTGTGACAACATTACCCGTCTCTTGACAAAAGGGAATCAGTCCCCTTGTCCTCTTGCTGTAAAGAAGAGCCTGAGGCTTTGTCTCTGATGTCCTCGAGTATGGCCCGGCCTTGCTCCAGCAGCACGGTGCACAGCAGCCCGCGGTAGTTCCATGGGACAAGGCAGCGCACTGTAAATGCTGTCTCCTGGGGCTGCAGTCCACTCGCGGTCAGGTAATCCAGTGTGGTCAGGTAGTGAGACCCAGCCATCATGCGCAGGAGCCCCCTGCCACACAGGGCTCGGACGCAGCTGGAGGGGTGGGGCGCCTTATGCTCAATAACTGCCTGGAAATCCTCCAGTGCCCCCTGATGGTCATTGGAGAGAAGGCGTGCATAGCCACGGAGAACCTGCACGGTGTTCTGATAGCTCTGCTGGGATGGCGCAGCACCAGCCAGCTGGCTACTGATGGAGAGGGCCTCGCGATACTCCCCACGAAGGAGCAGGCAGTCGGCCAGGCGGACGCGCAGCTCTCGGCCTCCCCCGTCTGGCTCCAGGTGGCAAAGTGTCCGTAGCTGTGCTATCACGGGGTCAAGGAGCTCCACTCCTTTGGTGGAGCGGAGGTCTGGACGCGCCAGCACAGTTTCTCTGTAGCCTGACAGCCCCCGCTCTGCCTGCTGGCGGAGTTGAATGTGGACTGATGGGCCTGTGCCGTTGTCTGAGAAAAAACGCTGGAACTGCAGCCTGGCTGTGGCTGGGTGCACGGCAAATGCTTCTCCCAAATCACGACAAACCTCACTTGCCCGTCCACCAACAGAGAAGTTGGCGGCTGCTCTACCAACCAAAACCCTTCCCTTGTTCTCCACCGGCTTCAGGTTTACGGCCTCATTGACACTCTCCTTTTTGACTCCTTGAGGTCCATACAACTTCAGTGCATTGGTGAAGACTTCTGCACTTTCTTCAAACTTGCCAATGGATAGCAAGAATTCACCTTGCAGCTCTTGAACCTTTGGGTCATCTGGTGAAATGGCAATTAAGAACTCAAGGATTTCAAAGCTCTGCATTGGACTGTTATCTACTGGATCAAATGTATTACATTGTGCCACACTTTGACTACAGTGAGTGAGGCAGTTCTGGATATAATCATAAAATGCTTTTAGAATTTTTGGAAGATGATGGGCTTGCCTCAACCTCATGAGTCTCACACATTCTGACCTATGCCCCTGAAATGCTTTCAAATAGTGTAAAAGAGCCTTTGGGCTGATAGGGTCTGAGAGAAAACTGGCAAGTGCCTGAGTGAGCTTCAAAATTAAAAGCCTACGTTCTGTGCTGGTAGGTATGCATTTGCCATTGAGAAGGGAGGAGCAGCGAGCATAAATCTCCTCCGAACCATGGTTTGCCCTCTGCAATATACTCTCCATTTTGAAGAGCGAAGCAGACAGATTATTTGGACAGAGTGTGGACAAAAACACAGCTGTGAGGCCTTTATTGAGTCCATCCATTGGCTTCTGTACATCCTCCTCACCATCGAGCCATGCCTCTAAAACTGTAATGACCTTCGCCACACTGGATCCGTCCAGACCTCTCATGTGAGCCACAGTGGAACCTGCATGAGTCTTAAACGCAGTCGTGTAGCAGGCTGCCGCTTTCATCACACAGCCGACAGCCATCAGTTTATCCCCTTCTTGACATAACCCTGTAGTGTGCGCTTGCGGATTGGCAGTCATGTCTAGTTTCTCAGCTCTTCAAATGTGAATTCATATGGCACCATCCCTAGTATGATAGGACCTTTGGTTCTGTCCACAATTTGACATGAGCATCTGACACTATGGCAGTACCTTCCTGATGGAAAGAGGACAGGCCATAAACAGGTGCTCCAGACATAACACCACCCAAACATAACAATTTTCTGTAAATGTTTTCCCATTTATGTGCGACTTCGTATGTCTGAGAACGAGTGAGATGTGGTGTGGAAGCCAGCCAAGGAACTTGTAGTTCTTTTAAACGGTAATATCAAAGATCATGGAATATTGTTCTGCTTTTATCCTCTCTCTGGTCATACTTTAGTTACAGGGGCCTAATTGATGGCAACGGCAATGATACAAGGGCTGGGTTCGCTCATAAAGCAAATCTTTTAACGATGTAGCTGCTATCCAAGCATGGTCATGATCAGTTGTTTCGCTGATCTGTCTTTGATTGTATTTGAACTAAAAAAAATGGTAAGTGAAGTGAAATGAGAAGAAGCCTACAGCAATAACCTGATATAGTGTAAAATATAATTTAATAATATTTACCTTTCTTGATGGTATTTTCTTCTGTTGTTTCCTCTAGTACACAAACTTCCGTAAATTAAGCTAACTTTATATGCGACTCCCATGTTTGAAATGTGATAGCAGGTTACCTTGCGTTACCATAGACCCAGGGTGTTATAATAGCCAGGCTTTCTTGACGTTGCCATTATATGCAGCTGAAGATGACTTTACCGTCATGGGAAGATAACTTGAAATGTTATAGAAAGTTTGCAATTTCTATATTTTAAGACCTTTGGCTACGAAGCTGATTAACCTCGGCCTGACCATTGACAGTAAAAGAAGACCAGCTGGCAAGAAACCTGAACTTCGTTGCTAGGGCAACATCAAACAGTCAGTCAAGGCTCCAAACACGCTTCAGACAGTCAGCCAGTCTCGTGGCTCATGACCACAGGGTAAGAGAGCATTGATCTTCAAAGCACAGCATATTCATAATGAGAGCGTTTGGGCGAAACCCTGACGTCAGCCTGTTTCAGCTGGGTCTGTAATGTGGCATCAGAAGAAAAAAAAATGCCTAACTTACTTGCACAGCTCGGCACTTAGTTAGCCTACATTTAGTATACAGTAGCCTACATAAAATGATTTGGTAAAGACAGGCTGCCGTCTAAACTAAAGGACTATGTTCTTTCGTAAGGTGTTAGCATCAACTGAAGTTGCAAGGAAGTGTTACTGTGTTATTTTGCAAATGATGTGTTCAAAGTTTGGTATTTTGTTTTGGTAAGTAGAATTGCATTAAGTTATCTAAATGCTTGTTTTATCACTATGCCTCATCTAAGAGGGGGAATATAATATATGGGACTACGTGTCCCATAATCACACTGTGTTTTCACAGCCAATGAAATTGGGCCTTAGGTTTAACCATGGTTTTCCCTTGAAAGTTGTAGTCAGCAATGTGTGATTCTGACAGCCTGTTGGATGTGAGTTTTCCTACATAAAGTTTGAACCAAAGATTCTAGAGCGGAGCAAGATAGATTACAGGCCGGAAAATACGTTGATTA
>JASCQY010000173.1:17514262-17530538 GCA_030264315.1 Sardinella tawilis
GTGAACTCAAGTCTGTCTAGGCTTGATGGCTAGGCCAATCAACATGTACCTGGGAGGAAGGGAACTGTAACCTTTGCCTTGTTAAAAGACATAAAGCTTACATTTGTCTAAAAACACGGAAATTATTATATAAATTAAATTCCATCACTAGCGAGTCATTGGGGCGGGCTTAGCACGTTGACGAAAGGGCTGTCTATTGGATGAAAGGGCTGCCTCATAGCTCTGATTGGTCAGTACCGCTGGCCTATTACGTGCAGAGAGTTTGAACAACAACTGTTGATCTCACCCACAGGCTTCAGCGCTGTGAACGGTCCGATTATAGACTATACAATTTATGTGTATAGTTTGGCTTGCCAGGCTACCAGAGTTTTGCCCCCTCTTTTCTAGTAATACAAGTGAAAAACTAAAGAAAAATAATTATAAAAGTATCGTGGTAGCCTCCTGATATTTGGTGTAGGCTACTAGGCGATTTCCTAGTTCGCTTATGCCAGGAACCGGCCCTGTTACTAACTATCAGTTACTAGCAGTAGTGTACCTGTGTACCTCTAGACTGCTGTTGTGAGGCGTATTGTGGTCTTTTGTTTGCCATGCACTCACCTCTCAGCCCATATTTCCTTCCTGCATCCTCATTTACTTGCTAATATTCACTCTAGCATGGTCAGATAAAGACATTTTTTGTTATTTAATGTTCTTCCCTTATTCAACCCAATGAAACACTCGCGTATATTTCTTCCAACCTTTTCTGCTGTTTGCCCCTTCGCTTTGGTTGTAGCCATAGAGGCATATAGGCCTATTCTACAATACAGGTGAATGCACTGTACAGTATCTTCAGTTTGTGAAAGTTGGTGGATTGGTTAGACTGAACCAATAGCTTTTAATTCAACCTGTTACTGCATATTTATTATTGCCATTTTTACTGTGACATAAATCCAATCGACTCGGTCTGCACCAAACTAGCTCGAGTTTGTGTTTCGGAACCCCGACTTAATTTGCCGTTCAATTGCACTTTCTCGAGGTGGAGGTCGGATTTCCCTGAGTCCCAAGTACAATAGAATGCAGCATTATAGCAGTTTTAGCGAGGCAGCAAAATAGCATAGCAATGTGGGCAAGTTACTAACGTGGTTCTTACGTTAGTAACTCTACCATTTAGTTTCATCCTCTACACCCCAAAATAGTTCCAAGCTTAGCTTAGCATCTCCTGTTGCCAATCAATACAACAGTTAACGGCTTGGAAGTTCAAGAAGAGCAGCTATATTGTGCTACAGTATGATCAATGGACTGTTAACGTCGGTCAACCTAATGGAAAATGTGGAGCGATTACTTGCTGTAAAAGTCACCTGTGTTATATTGTGGGATCTTCCGTCTCCTCCTAACATGTAGAATGCCTCTCGTCCAATAAGACATTCATAAATAGTTTGACTGGACCTAATTGCTGTATAAATTGCCAGTATGTTACACATCAATGTGCAATTACACAGTTGATAGAAACACACGTGAATGCTCATATTCTTGAGCCAAATTTTCATTAGTGCGGATAAGTTGAATGGAAATCTGACTAATCATTTCAGATGTAACTAGTGTAAGTTCTACGCCCATTACAATTCTGAATTGGAGACCATTCTCAATCAAAAATGGCCGCACTCTTTATTATTATTTATTCTTTATTCTTAAGTTATTTTGTTCAAATCAAACTGACCTGGTGTAGCCTCCATGTAAAATTGGAAATAACTGCTGTCTACGTGATCGTGTAACAGTAAAGATGTAAGGGGAAAATTCTCCAAGCATCCTCTGCTGTGCATTTAGAGGAAGCTGCTTATTAAGAACTTGAAGGCAGGAAAACCACAACCCACTAACCCAAATGTGTGCTGTCACAAGAGTTTCTGACTAAGGTCATAAATCATGTTTCATTTTTGTAGGACACAGTAAAATATGAACAAAAAAATAAATAAATAAATACTTACTCTTCACAAAACATCCCAGTTTCAACCCTACATGTGCCATTCTTGCATTTCGGTGTCTCTTGGCATTCTGGACCTCAGAAAGGGAGAATTCACTCAAATGTTAACTCAATAAAAACCTCTGTATTAGTGAAACTAACTGATGGTCAGTATCTGTATGACTGTACTAAAGGACTCAGTGAACTGCAAAGTAGGTACATCATTTTTTTGTTAAACTGATGACTTTAAAGGAATTCTCCGGAGTAAATCAAACCAAAGCTCTGTTGTCTGAGGCTGCTGAGTGCTGTTGATAGATATCAGAACTACATCAGTAGGTAGAACATAGACCGAATTCGAGAACTAGCCGCTACCGCTAACTGATAAGGGCATGTGAAAACAAAAGCACAGCGAAAAAGACATGCCCTAATCAGTTCGCGGTAGCGGCTAGTTCTCAAATTTGGTCTACGTTCTACCTATTGATGTAGTTCTGATACCTATCGACAGCACTCGGCAGCCTCAGGCAACAGGGCTTCGGTTTGATTCACTCCTGAGAATTGCTTTAAGGATCCTTACATTTTGCCATATGATCACAGTCCTGACATGGCCAACAAATTAGTTCACCATGGATTGTCTTGTCACGGTAGTGTCCATCTTTACAACGGCAACTACGGTCCTTGGTGGGCATGCAGGGGGTGTCTTCAGTTTGGTTAACTGGCAGAAATAGATTGATGTATAATATCAGATTAAGTATAATAATAATAATAATAATAATAATAATACACTATAATTGTGTCAGGAAAGTGCATCAAAGAAAAAAAAAATGTAACCAACACTAATACTAGTTTATGGAGTTGAAGTGCTTATGTCTCTCTGAGACTTATACAGACCAAATAACGAGCAGAGATAACAAATGTTAAAGTGTAGGTTCGGAGTCATTTTACTAAAGCGCTATGCACTATGAAGTCCATTCACATACCCCATCCAAAGATTTGTTTACCTTGGTCGAACATTGACGGAGATAGCCAAGTTTGACGAATGCCTTGATACAGCCGCTATCGGCACGTCATGTAGCTCATAAATTACACCTCTAAAAATGCAAGTAATCTTACCAAACTTCTACAGTAGCATAACAGCAAATCGGCCAGTGTAAATTTTACACCTCCAAATGGACACAAATAAACTCTACCAGTGTAAAATTTACACTGGCCGATTTGCTCTGTATGTAGGCTACTCACAAAACGCTGCATTGGAAAATTTGTAAGTTCACCAAGTTTATTAAAATGAACGTTTAGGGGTGTTTTAAGGACAGGCACATAGCGAGCAATGCTGAAGCTCTACAGAGAAGATTCTAAAGCAGCCGCGACAGGACCAATCTTTGAGATTTCTGTGTCAACCACTCGTTTGCATCCTGGGCAATACAGAAAATGGGCTTAAAGTGTAAAATACTGAACTATACCTTTAATTCACACCATTATACTTAAGGACTTGATGTGTATCCTCCTATTGAGTTGGCCAGTGACGCGGGACTGCCAATCAGGAAATGGTTCAAAAGTTTCTGGTTGGCTTGGATTTCATAGGTGTTACAAAGATTCCACTTTAAAAGCATTTTAAGCTGTGACTCAGCCATGAACCAGCTACAGCGTTTATGATGACTGAATAAACTTTCATTCAAGTCAAAAAAGTAACAAAAAAAAGGCAAAGGTACAAGACGGTGTATATCACCAGACATAATCCAGCCTGAATATTACCATTACAAAAGTGAAGTTGCAGCCCTCAATTTATGATGATGATGTCATTGAGCCTGTTTACATGATCACAATAAACTGATAACTGACAATAGGTCACTGTAATAATCTGTTTTTAGTTGCTTACATGCATTTAAGAAAACCAATAACCAAAACCAAATGGGTTTACAAGATTCGGTCAGTTGTTAACAGAATTCTTCAAGTTTTCAAGGCTTGTCAATGTATCCCGCGCAGGCTCAGACATAAAAGAACTATATAAATCCGATTAAATTCTCATACACAGATAACAGCAATAAACCGATAATGAATATCAGTTTACATGGGCACTTGAATAATCAGATAACTTCAAAAACCCAATAATCAGTTTTGCGTTTTGGCCTGCTGCGCCTTCCTCGACCTATTTGATCGCTCAAAACCTACCCCGTTGCCATTTTTTGAAGCACTGAGCACAGAAACCTGACAGAAACAAAGAGTGATGTGGGCGGGATGTGTTGTCATAAACAAAGTGCCTAGCAACAGGAATCTCGACGAATCAAGGGCGCTGATTTTCACAGCTTTGTACTTAAAGATGTTAGTAGTGTAGTGCTTCCCGGTAAAATCACGAACAAAAGACGTTTTTATATAAATAGGATTGATATGACTTTATAATATTTCCTACCCATAAGGCATTTATTAAGCATTATTTAACACATTCGTTAATCATTTGTAACACATTTGTAAGCCATTAACGCTTCATTATTTCTCATCAGTTAATCATTTACATTAACAAATGTGTTACAACAAATTGCTGATGCAGTGGGTTGGTGAGCTGTATGTTGACTGTATATGGGATGGTGGCTTTCTATGATGTAATGAGGTGGGGGTTAGGTTAAGGTGGTGGTGAGGGAGGGGGCAGAAGGGCCTTGCTGATGAGCTATAAGATGAGAAATAACTAAGAGTTGATGGCTTATAATGATTAAGAAATGTGTTAAATAAAGCATAAAGCGATGCAGCAGTGGATATCAATTCTAGGTTTTATTTTTGCATGAGAACGAGTCAAACTTTGTCATGCAGAGAAGTTTGCATTACTTGATCCAACACCTCGCACAGGACAATCGAGGCTGTTCACATCCGTGGTCCCACGCTGGTGGAATGACCTTCCAACCGCCTCCAGAACTACCACCTTCAAGAAAACTCTAAAGACCCAGCTCTTTCGAGAATTTCTCCAGGCCTAAATGTTGCACTTCTACTAGTCTTGCACTTGACCTTTTAGCACTTCTTAGCTTAGTTTCCCTCAATTGTGATGTTGCTTGAATGCTTTATCCTCGTTTGTAAGTCACTTTGGATAAAAGCGTCAGCCAAATGTAATAAATGTAAATGTAAATGTTGATCCCAGCCGGAGTTACGGCACTCTTCTCATTTCTAGTCTCATAACGTTCTAATGGGAGTGATCCAGCACTCTCGCAGACGCGACCAAAATGCTATTTTTAAACCACTTAGAATGTTCGAAATCACATGAAACTTCTTACAAAGTATTATCAGAGTCTCTTCTCATAAACTCAAGCATAGACAACGTTGCACTAAAAGGCTTAGTAATTTACCTGCATGGGCTACGCTTTGACTAATGAAGGTGTTATTTTGAAATGCTAGGGGTAAATGGAGGTGGGTATTGGACATATGTTAGTACTCGGTCACATATGTTAATACACTCCAGGTCCATTTCACACCAAACTTCTCCTTTAACTTTAAATGTCATGTTGGTTAAGCCCCAGACCGTATTCTATTCTCAACTTAAGTGCAGTCTGCATTTACCCAGGCTAGTGTGCTCCCTTATTATGTGTTTATGTTTATGTTATTAGCGCTGAGCAGACAAATCTACAACTCTTAGAACAGAAGAAAGGTAAAGCCAAGCTTATTAAGCCTCATTAAAGATCTCATACTTTATGATGTTGTCAAAGTAAAGGGTTGAGTAGCCTATCACTATCACTAGTGACCCAACAAATAAGAAAAACATTGCCTAAAAAACAATTTCTGTTCATGCCACTCGTGGCCTACTGCTTGACATTTAACACATCACTTGGCCTTGTATCAGATCTGCACAAAAAGGAATTAAAAAGGAATTAAATTAATCAGATCCAGCTTAGATCTATGAATAATTGAGACAATTGTGAAAGTATGATGGATAAATCAAGAGTTGGTTACAGTACCTCCATCATCGCATACTGTACATGGTTGACACCTTTCAAAGGCTTCTTCACAGTGACTGAGGTAGTCCCTACTGTCACCCTCGCAAATAGCCTCTGGGCTATCAGCATAGTACTCTGTGAAGGGTGTGAAATAGGTTAAGAGTTCCAAGTGTTTTTATATAGCCTGCAGTCTATGCTTCCCACTTATAAAGCTTAATATCAGTTTGTCATTAATTAAAGCTTGTTAGCTTACCAGCACCACATTTCACACAACACACTGTTTTATTCAGTGTTTCATTACAACATTCCTGATCAGGGAAAGCAGTAATGATGGTCAAAACCTATGGAGGAAAAACAGCCTAGTTACCCTTATGGAATGCTTATCTTTAACTTCATTTGGTGATAGCCTACTCAAAATAAGTGAAAGCATTGTCAAAATAAAATAAGATTTAGTAGTATACTGTCAGTATTTAAAGTTAATAATAATAATAATAACAACAACAACAACAACAACAATAATAATAATAATAATAATATGTACTTACCTTAAATATGAACCAAAGAATGATACGTTTCATCATAAGTTACAAGCCTAGGGATACACACTAAATTCCAGAATAAACATGAGGTTAAACAAATGTGAGAAGTGAATTGGAAGGAAGTAGTAAATTCATAAATAAAACTGATCACAAATTTACAAAACGTTTTAGGCTACTTAGGCTACATGCCTGGAGGTTGCATTTAACCTGTGATAGATAGCAGAAGGCTATCCGATAGGTAGCCTACCCTTGTTAGTAGGCGGACGCAGGAAGAAGAGTATTTGACAGGTGATAAGTTAAAGAGAGCAAGTGGAAACACGTCACAGGAAAAACGTGCATCACACCATCCCCATCACTGCAGCACATACGGCACCCTATGTAGCACAGATTTCAAAGAGCGAGACTATCCTACATAAAGGAAATTAAAATGAAGCCTAAAAGCTTGAATAGTAGCAGTCCATTAGACCAATAGTAGGGCTACCAGTCACTTTGATGGAAGTTAGCCAAATCCTCCCTGAAGTTGGGTCAGGTAGGGCGAATTCTGACAGACTTGGGGGAACTCGCACATCAAAAAAAAAAAAAAAAAATGTAGACCTAACCTACTGTGCACTATTGGGCTAAACTTGTTCGAATAGCCTATTCGCCGGCCATTATCTTAAAATGAAAAAGATGACTCGAGTCTAGTCGTCAGACCCGTATATATTGCCAAATATTTTTTAATCTGATACATTTTAGCGACCCTGCTAATCCTAGCCCAATAGAGACCCCTGGTGGACATTGAAAGTACCCGCCTCTCTCGACTCCAATTTAGTGTTGCTGTAGGCCTACTGGATCACCACGGGTTGATTTGTCCCATAGTAAATTGATAGTCTACAAATAAAAATCATAAAGTACAGGAACACAGCAGTCATTCCTTTATTTTCTAAAGACCAGATAGGCCTAATCTTACATTGTTGAGAATAAACACGGATTTTACTTTATTTTAAACACACACACACACACACACACACACACGTCTATGTTTTACATTTGTATGTAAAAGTCTGCATTTTTAGTCGTGCTGTAGCCTACACAACAACCCGGGGTTCCAAAACTCTGAGCTGCAACACCCAGAAGTGAACAGCAGGCGACCCGGAAGCTCTGAACTCTGAGACAGACAGAAAGAATATCAAGCTTTTGCTGTAATAAAGCTGTGCTTGCGAGGGAAATAAATCAGCAATCGGGATACCAGGTCTGTGAGTGACATCCCAGCTTCTCTATAAATGCCACTGAAATTGTAACAATGTGTTGTCCCCTCTGTTAGCTCTGAAGGGCTTTGACGCCCATTTCAATCGTTACAAAGTTGCAAATGACTAGCTGCGATTTTAGAATTCATCGTGCGAGTGTGTATCCGAATCAATTGTCTCGCCTTGTCTTGCCGTGCCCATTTATGTAGGTTTTGATGGTTTGCCTGTTGTCATTCTAGATAGCTCGTCCAAACCTTGTCCCTTATCATCATCGGTGCTATTTTGCAAAGCATGATTGTTGTAGTAGGAAGTGTCATTTTTTTCAAGCAGGGGCCGGGCAATTCAAACGCGCTATTCAGTAAACAATCGTTCCTTCGTTAAACACAAACATAGCCAACAAAACGTATCACTGGCGGTATCAGATATAAGCAAATGTCTTAAATTAATCTCTGGTACATATGAATGGGTTTTAAATTTTGGACCTGCAGAATATGGCGTCCTTCCTTATAAGACAGGCTGCCATTTTTGTTTTTCTTTTGTCTGATTTTTTGATAAAAACTGACGCGTACGTGTGGGACTCAAAAAATAGCACGATTATTGTGATGGCGCTCAGTCTGTTTTCATCAATTACAAGAAAATGACACATTGAGCTCGAATAAAGTGTTAACTATAGAAGTTTAGTTTTAAGTGAGGCAACGAGGTCCCGGTTTTACAGGGGAAAATGCACACTTTTGGGTTTGGTATAGTCATAGCTACGCACCAACTAATTTTGCCATGTAGATTTTGAGCATAGGCTTATTAAGGTGTCGCTACCCCTTCGTCATTGAATCAGCAGAAGTTTTAACACTCTTTTAGTCTGCAGGAACATCAGCTACAGTGTAACGCAATGCACGAAAGGGAGCATGCCGTTTAGGCTAAACAATATTAGGCTACTCGTATGGTGACAGGCGCATAATTTGCAGTTGTGTTGACTAGCCTGTAAGTTGGGTATGCTTTTAACGTTAATAGTCTCTCTATATTCTATATCTAAGGTCGGAGGTAGTACAGCATACGGGCACTGTTTATTGCAGATGGACAGGTCTCTTAATATAAATAAATAAAATAAAACAAATTAAAGACTTTCAGTGATGTCGTTTGCCAACATAAATGACTGGTATTAAAGATTTGTAACTTGGTTTTCCCTGGCAAGCAAAAAGAAAGAAAGAAAGAATAGCCTATATATACTTCCCTTCTGGTAGCATGATCAATTCTCGTTCTTAGAAAGAATGTTGTGTGAAGAGTCCAATTTTGGCTGCTCTATAGTGCTGGCTTAGTAGATAGCAGTTTGGTGAAACACAGTTGATGAATGGTCTTCTTAATCTGGTATTACTGTATATGGTTAGCTGATGCATTTCCATCTTTCAGCAGAGGCCTACTTAAAAAAGGATTTTGCAGGATGGCAGAGCCTCGATTTAATAATCCTTATTTCTGGCCTCCACCTCCTTCGATGCCTGGTCAGGTGAGAACCTCTTTCTTTTGTCTCCTGTCACTGGAATGAACATATCATCTCATTAAAGGATAAGTTTGGTGTGAATCAATCAACAGCTCTGTTGTTAGAGGTCACTGAATACTGTCTGTAGCAAAAAGAACAAAATAAATTGATGCAATATACCCGAGTTCTAAACAAATAACTATTGTTAACACAATGGGGCATAGCGAAATGAAACTGAAAGAAAGTCACTACGCCCCATTTACTAAGTGTAATTTGCCCAGTTCATTATTCGGCCTATGTTGTATCAAATTTTTTCGCTCTTTTTCCTGTAAACAGCATTCAGTGACCTTGAACAACAGGGCTATGGATGATTCACACTACAACATGTGCTCCTGTGTGTCAGTAGTGTGTCTGTCATGCTGCCTCACCCTATCTTCCATGTTTTGGTAGATTCAGTAGTCATTCTGTACCATCTTAACGATGCCACGGCTAGCTGCTAAAGTTGTGACCCATTGGCCTATTATTGTGCACTTAGGGTGGAATTCTCCGGTGTGCGGAAGTCCAGAAATCACTTATAGCTGCGCGCTTTTCAGACATTCGTGCCAATGGCGGAGAAGCGCGCAGTTAAGTGATTTTTTGAACTTACGCACCCCAGAGAATTCCCCCCTTAATGCTGTGCCTTTCATTTATTAAGTGTTGCATTTAGCATTGACACAATAATCACTGATGTGAACATTTATGCATCTGCCATTTTTTTTAGTGCAGCAAAGAATTTGCCTTATATCTGCTGCCAGTCAGAATACTTTGTCCATATAGTAATGGTGGCTGCTTTATGGTCAGATACGTCCTAGTATATTGTTTATTTACAAATTATTATTATAGGAACCCTCACTCTATACATAACATCCCTGGGCCTATCCCATGTGATGAAAGGTCCAAAGAAATCAGATTAATTTCCTCCCAAAGTTTTCATACCAGAAGAATAGACTAAAAGGAACAACTTGCCAGTGAATTTGTATCCCATCCTCATAGCTCATTCATGATTTCTCTTCTTCGGATTATAATATAACATAACCATTCCATCGCATACAGTCAGCTCACCTGATCTGTTACTGTTGCTGGTGTGCGCTGTAGTGCCTACTATCTCTTAGCTCAGCACAAAAACCTCATGACTCTTGCAGCTGGATAACCTGGTTCTAATCAACAAGATCAAAGAGCAGCTGATGGCAGAAAAGATCAGGCCCCCGCATTTGCCACCCACCACTGTTCCCTCTCAGCAGACCCTGCTGGTAGCCTCTCCGCCTGCTGAAGCCGGCCAGCATGTGATGTCTCTCCCCAAGCTGCAGCAGGTGTCTGGTCTCCAGGCCCACAACTCCACATCGCAGCCCGACATCGCACTGCATGCCCGGCCCGCCGCTAGCACTGTTTCAGGTACCATATCCCAGTCACCACAGAGGTGCAGGCTTTTGTTACTTTGGAAGACATTTCAATCTCAACATCTCATTGACAGCATTAGTTTGTTACATGATGAGGTGGACAGAGATTATGTGGTACAGCGAGATTTTTAAGGCTCAATACCCAGTGAGTACATACTAATAACCACCTGATCTACTATGTCTGCAATATGTGGTGTACATTTTCTAATAATTGCACCTGTACTATGTAAATGTAAATGTGAACAACACAGTAAAGAGACAAAAAGTATTGCTGTGTGATTTTAGCAGGCCACATTAATACCATTTGCCATGTAGAAGTTTTTGACGTACGTATGACCAACCATGTTCTGGTCTAGTATCATCTGTCCAAATCTTACATCTTTTATCTCAGCCAGATATGAGCTGAGGTCTACTGTTAGTGCTTATCTAATATCCTTCTTCCATCTGAATGCAGACTTGAATATGGATGATAAAACAGCTATCAAAGCAAAAGGATTATGGGAAGATTGGCATATGCGTCAGTCTATTGAACAGGCCAATAGAATTAACCAGCGTTCAGGTACACTCATACACAAGATTTTCTATCAAGAATACAGTAACAATGCACTTGCAGAACAATGCAGAAACCCATGGATGGTGACTAGTATTTATTAGTTGTGTCTGATGGTGGTTTCAGGTCTTGCACCATCCTCCCGCACAGACACACCCCATAACACCTCAGAAGCCATCACCCCAACAACGCCGACCTCCAGCAGCCAGAACCGACTTGGTGGAGCCCCCAGCCTCAACGTCATCTCCGGATTGGCCAGTGGACCCGGCATGGACCCAATTAAGGGTGGAACCCTTGCGGGCATGTTGGGGCCACCGCCGAAGACGCCGCGCGGACGCAAGAAGATCAAAGCGGAGAACCCCTCAGGCCCTCTCCTTGTGGTGCCTTACCCAATCCTGGCTTCTGGCACAGACCAGTCCTCTGTCACAATTACTGCCAAAG
Organism: Sardinella tawilis; assembly: GCA_030264315.1. NCBI lineage: Eukaryota > Metazoa > Chordata > Actinopteri > Clupeiformes > Clupeidae > Sardinella > Sardinella tawilis. Next base: position 17,525,773 of record JASCQY010000173.1, read on the forward strand.
AGGGAAAAACGTACAGGTGTGAAATGCAGTGTTTGTATTTAAAATGCTTTGTAGTAGTCACTGTGACTTGGCTCCCTCCTTGGTCCTTTGGTAGAAAACACAGAAAACGAAACTGCATTCAACTCATGACTGAGCCTAATTGTGCATTTTGTGACAATGAGTGTGTTTACTTTTGCACTAACAAAAAAAAGATTATTATCGGGTTAATGTAGTTACCTGATTATTATCGCATTACTGCCTTTATCGGTTTGTGAGAAATCCACTTGACACACCTAGGTTTTTATCAATAAGCCTATTCTGGTTTCTTCGAGACATACACCTTGATTGGGTTTATTTTGTTCACCTGCGCAGGGAAGAATTCTGTCAATTGACCAAATCATGTAAACCTGCTTGGTTTTGGTTATTGGTTTTCTTAAATGCATGTAAACAACTAAAACACATTATTACAGTTACTTGATTATTGCCAGTTCTTGGTTTATTGTGATCATGTAAGCGTAATCATTATTAGCTCGTCCTAGCTGTTAGCTGGCTCCCCTTTGGCTTCTAAACATATACACATCTATTGGCGAAAACTTAAGACATTGATGTAAGTTACAAAACCTGTAGGTGTTCAGGACGTAGAGTTGAGATTTCACATTTGTGTTCCTCAGAAGGCGGTTAGTACGTGAGATTGTCCAGACTAAGCTCATATGAGCTTTTGGCGTGTAAGCCAGGCTACCTTCTCAGTGCTTCGCTATTTGAAATTCTTACAGTTTGATATTGATCTTTAAGTTACAGTTCTTTTCATATATTTTTTTAGTCCAGACAGGCAGTCTCTACAGCCTCTGCAACAGTTGGGAATTTTAACATTGCAAAATTCATTTTGTCCTGAAGTTCACATCTCCTTTTCTCCTCCCATGTCCCAGGTGTAAAGTATGTCCTCTCACATTTTTCACCAAGTCGGAGATGCAGATCCACTCGAAATCCCACACCGAGGCCAAACCGCACAAGTGTCCTCACTGTTCCAAATCCTTCGCCAATGCCTCCTACCTGGCTCAGCATCTACGCATTCACTTAGGGATTAAGCCTTATCATTGCTCCTATTGTGAAAATTCTTTCCGCCAGCTCTCTCACCTTCAGCAACACACCAGGTGAGTACACCAAATCAAGGGGCCTTGCAAGGAACCAGTGGATGATCATTTATTCATCAATATGTAAACACTGTTTATTATCTGAATTACATTAGATTGTGTTGTGTTTATTATCTGAAGGTATCAAGTGAAGTGAAGAAATTAAAAAAATCCTAGTATCTTTGTCTTGAATGTTTTCTTTACAGACATTTTTTGGCATACCTAGAGTCTGCATTATGAGCATGGGTACAGCTAAGCCATCAAATTGCCAGGAAACTATAACAAATGACATTTAAAAGACATTTTGTGTGAAGTTTTCTGTTGTCCTTTTGGTAGTAGCCGTATAATAGGCGGGATAATGTGTCGTTCGTGTCCGGATCCTGTTCGTCCTGCTTGCTTTACTTCCTGCTTGATTGCTTCCAATTAAGTGTGTACTTCTGACTTGCAGAATTCATACTGGTGATAGACCCTATAAGTGTGCACACCCTGGATGTGAAAAAGCCTTTACTCAGCTGTCTAACCTTCAGGTAAGATCTGGAATACAAACATTTGGGCCTTCAATCTTATGGGTCTCTATAAAAAGGTGCAAAGATGGCAGCATTGGCATTCTGCACCTCACATTATGTCCACCACCCCCAGTGGGCTTTGGTGGAGTCCGTACAGTAAATATAGCATCTTAGTGTTTAGTAGAGGCAATCTTTGTTGAAAGAACCCGTGAAAAGATTATGTGTTGGGGGAATACATAAGTTCTCCGTTTACCAACAGACCACTGCTATTTGAGTTTACAGCACAAAAAATCCCACATGATTCCAGCACCAGCACTTTCCTTCATCCACCCCCATGACAGATGTACCCTGAGCATGGTACCACCCCCACGCATTGGCCCCCCGGGCACTGTCATGGCTGCCCCCTGCTCAAACGTGTGATGGGGCAACGATGACAGCTGCCCTCTGTTTTGTGTGATAGGTCAAAAGCAGAGACAAATTTCGTTGTGTGCTCTGTGATTCGCAGAGACGAATTTCGTTGTGTGCACTGTGATGTAATCGCAATAATGGGCAAATGGGACTTTACACTTTTCCTGTGTTGTTGTTACTCTTTAGTTGCGTGTGCATCTCATTCCTGACATTGCCCAGAAATCCATGTATTGAACAACCATTGAGCAGAAACACTGTAAATACTGTATCACTGAATTAGACAGATTTTAGGCATAGTTGTAGACCATTTAGTTGTAGTTTAGTTTAGTTGACAGTTCATTTTGCTAGCAGCACATGTTTGTGCATCATAATGTGTGAATTGTGGACATATGACATTGTTAGACATGGAGAACGTTAAGCTAATTGATGCACCACATTTTACGATTCAAAAATAAATTGAAAAATTGTCCAGGGCTCGAGGCTCAAAGAGATTCTTGGGAATTAATAACTCATTTATCTGCATATGTTCTGTATAAATTGCATAGTGCGGTGAGGTCACAGCCATTGTGTTCTACAAGCAGACAGACCTGCTTGGTTGCCCTGTAGAGGGCAGCATTGTAACTATGTAAAATTCACTCTATTGTAAGGTGGTCAGGTCTAGAGACACAAGGATCACATTTGTCCAAACTCACAGGGCAAAGTGAGGATAAAACACTGCTATCTCACGATACTGTAAGCAGTCTGTTCCACAAAAAGTGAAGTGGCAAAGCCTGTGCCCCATACAGTTCTCCTGCTCTTGCAATGTCCCAATCAGAAATGTTTTACAGCCTGTTCTTCATTCCTCCTCTTGATCCTCTTTTCATATGGATGTGTCTCCTTAACAGTGTGACCGTGGCTGTCTTTTCTGACTGACGAATTCCATGTTATTTCATTGCGTGTCTTAAAGGGGAACGCTGGCACTTTCCAACCTACATTCCAGCGGAAGCAGTGGTCGAGTAAAACAAGCTGCAGAAAAATGAACTGAAACAATGCAACCTGAATGAAATTATGGAAGTTTTAGCGAGGCAGCAAAATAGCGTAGCAATGGAGGCAAGCTTCTAACGTAAAAGCTACGTAAACAACTTGTCCCCATACGCTAGTTTGCTGCCTTGCTAAAACCGCTCGGTTCATTTTTTGGCAGCTCGTTGTTCTTGACCACTGCTTCCACTGGAATGTAGGTTGGGACGTGCTGGTGTTTCCCATAAAGACATGCCAGAGTCAGAGTCATTTTTCTTTGGTCATTTATTTACAGCCTTTGGTTCAGCTATTCACTTTGGGCAAAATTCTCCTATGTGGTTAAGTGCATTTTGTTGCACTTTTCACGCATTTCTTAATTATACAAATGACTTAAGGCTGTAACTTACAGTAGAGTCCAGTTGCACGCTCAACAACAACAACAGGCTTCAGTCATTTGCAAAATCTGCAAAGCGTGGAGCTAAGCACAAGGGAGAATTCCACCCTAAGTCTTAAGAAATCTACTGTATGTGTATAGTGACAAATAATAATGTGCATATTTTGTATTTCTTCTTTTTATTTTCCAGTCACACCAGAGGCAACACAATAAAGACAAGCCGTACAAATGCCCAAACTGCTACCGTGCATATTCAGACTCCGCCTCATTACAGATACACCTCTCCGCTCATGCCATCAAGAACGCTAAAGCCTATTGCTGCAGTATGTGTGGCCGGGCATACACCTCAGTGAGTACTTATATTATTATACTAATATTTTGCTTACACCTCCACCAATAGGCCCTAGGAAAGGATAGTGTTCTGTGAGGCAGGCATTATCATGGAATAAGCCCCGACAGCGATTCAGGACATGGAGGGCTCTTGAATCTTGAGTCCTATTCCAAGATTTTGACCACCTTGCAGAGTGTTATCCCACTTGTTAGCCTACATGGCTACCTATTGAGGATGTCAATAAAATTACAATGAAACATTGTTAATGACTGTTTCAAAGTAATTTTAAAGATAGGGTATGGAATTCTATTTTGTGGCCATTTTTGCAAAATTACTTGAAATCCCCTTCATCACCTATTCACAGTTACTTGGAGAGTTGGAAGCACTGATATGAAAATTAAACAATGTCAATCGTCTGTGGAACAGACAGGGCTTGAAAAACTATAACCAATCATTTGACAGTTTAGAATTTACCATTGGACAGTTATATGTCAATCAAATGGTCATATTCAACCATTGGAGGAAAGGGGCAGGCCCGTGGGTGGGACCTTTTTTTTTTGTTGTTTTTTTAATCTGATGGTGTTTGAGAATTCAATACCCTACCTTTTAGTAATAGCTTCTACGAAAATAAGTTTGTTAACTGACAAGATCAGCTGACTGGGCTTTTAGATCTTTAATTTTCCTGACATAAGTCTTTTTATATATAACGATGGTCTGTTATTCAGAAATGTCCCTTTGATCTTCCATAGCAAGTTTCGTAGAGAAATACAACTGCTGTCTGTAATCTTCAGATTCAAATACAGAGTGGAAGTTTATACCCGGTTGTGAGGTATCTGGAAAAAGTAGTTCCAGGATTTAGGAAATATCTGATAAAAGACTTGCTATGGAAGATTGTTGAAGGCCAGTAACCACTCTGTGAGTTGCACATCTTTTAAAGCGAACGTTTAGGGGTGTTTTAAAGGACAAGTGCCGTTTTCACTATTTGAGACTTATTTCAGGCACAAAATAATGTTACTCACTCA
>JASCQY010000173.1:17597560-17609860 GCA_030264315.1 Sardinella tawilis
CAAACACAGGAGAACACTCAAACACACACACACACACACACACACACACACACACACACAGGCATAAGCCCACACACAAATAATACACAAACATTAAAAAATAAAAATGAACACTGACACACACACACACACACACACACACACACGCATGCACACACACACACAGAGACACAGACACACACACACACTCACTCACACATACACACACACTCTAAAACAGGAAAACACATTGTCAGAGAATAGTCAGCATTTCATGTGCTGCAGAAGCCCGAGGGTATACATGCGCCCACACATCAACACACACACATACATACATACACACACACACACACACACACACACACACAGGAGGGAACAGGATGAAATATCTAGACAGGCGTGCATGCAGTCTGTATCTTATCAGGGAGAACACCTGCAGTCTGTTGGGATCCGTTGCCATTTACATCTCAGATCAGTCTTGAGACGACTACCATGTGTTGGTGTGTGTGTATGTGTGTGTGTGTGTTTGTGTGTGGATATGTGTATTGTATGTGGGTGGGTGTATTTGTGTTTTTGTTGGTGCGTGTGTGTGTTTGTGTGTATGTATGCATATTTGTGTGTGGGGTCCTAAATCAACAAGGACTGTATCCCACACTGACACGAGATGCGGGAAACAGGATGGAAATCTCTGTTGGGGGAGGGTGGGGGGTGTGTAAGAGAGAGATAAAAAAGATCAACAGAAAAGCAGAAGTAGGCCAGAGAGATAGGGAGAGAGAGACAGACAGAGATAGAGAGAGACAGAGAGGGAAAGAGAGAGAGAGAGAGAAAAAAAAGACAGACACACACAAGTTCAGTAAATAACAATGCAATTCATTAACACTCAAAGCAGCACATAAGGGAAAGAATCAGCAGCAGACCCAAAATAAACCACATGAGGGAATGCAGCACCACTGTCAGGCCCAAACAATGTGAATTCAGAAACCTATCCTGTCCTATTCTATCCATACACTCTTATCTCATTCTCAGTATAGAATTCTTATGGGAGTCTGACTGTGTTGTTGAAAATGGAAACAGTACTGTATACTGAACTGTGTAGTATTGGCCTGGTTTTATGGGGTCGGGGGGGGGGGGGGGGGGTTGTTGGGATACTTGTCAGTGTGGCACATCCTGTGGCATGCCCTGCACTCGCATTGATCTGTTGAGTCTGTGCACGTTTCCACTGAGGGCAGGGCCTGTGCTGCTGACACACATCTGCACCTTTCACAGAAACTACTGAGGGGTCCAACTGTGACCTTTTGACCTCTAAATTTGCAGCAGAAATCAGACCTTGTGTCTGAGCAAAGATGAGCGGTTTGATTATGTGCTACTGATTTACACAAACACAAAGTACAGCCATTTCCCCGAGCAACTTCATAGTTGTAGCACCACTGAGACCAGACTCGGTATCTATGAGTATATTTGTGCTGGGCATCTGGGTTCTGTTCTTTTGTGCACTATGGCCTCCCTATTTTTTTTTTAAGTTTTATAAAATTGTTATTTAAATGTTATTTAGGGTTTGGCAGCCCCCAGTGAATCAGGAAAAACTAAACTTTGAGAAATGCTTCTGCTCTCTGAATCCCAGTCCTGTATCTCGCTGGCATAAAGTCCTCACCACAAGACAAAAATGTGAAAAATGCCTGTAAGAAACTTCTCCTTCATCACGTGCAGGGATTTCTTTTTTTTTTTTTACTTCAGCACAGTAGACTCTTTGGGATTAGAAGCAGACTCAAGACAAAACAAGCAACAATGGTCACAAGCCTTTATAGTCTTGTGTAAACATCCATCTGTCGCCTTCGTTCCCACACAGCTACTTTTTCAGGCATGATGTGGCACTTCCAGACAAAGAACACGGCCCCTCCACAGCCCCTCCGCCACTCATGGGCCTTAGCAGCTGACCTTTGTGTTGAGCAACTAGGTGTTTTCCTCCCCGCGGCCTGATCTCTGTAATTATGTCAGTGCTGTGGTTGGGAGGCAGTAAGTAAGTAAGTAAGTAAGTAAGTAAGCCGTGCTGCTGCTGCTGTTGCTGCTGTTGCTCCGCTCGGTGACGCAGCTGCCGGATCCTCCCACAGATGGGGAAGAAGGATGTGTCACAGCTGGATCCAGGATAGGCCGCTGCAGCCGGGTTATATACTTCTCATCTACCACTGTGTGCCCCTTTAATCCACTTTTTCACTGCCTCACTCACTCTATCTATCCCCCCTATCCTCCCCATCTCCTCTCTCTCTCTAGCGTTAATCTACTCTTTCCTTTCTGTAACAACGCTCATGTCATTCTCTCCCATGCTCTGGCCACAGGGCTGGGCCGCCACCTCTCACCGTCTGCCTCTCTGTTACTCTCTCTGTGGCCAACTGGTTGGCAAACCTGATGAAATATTGAGCAGTGCTCCCTTTCTCTGTTCTTCTTTTTTTCCATGAGACATTAGATCCCTGCAGCCCGTTGTGTTAGCGGACCACATGAAAAAAGAGAGCTGATTTATTTTTCATTTTGCCAGGTAACTGGACCTGGCAGAGCTCTTAGTCATCGGTCTTCCTCCAGGCTTTTCTGATCAAGTTGACTCAAACAGCTTTCTTTCAATGCTGATCATGATGTGTTCAAAAAAAAAAAACCTGGGCAAGACGAAATTGCATGAATATGACACGTGTACTGAGAGTTGTGACATCTGAGAAAGCACCCAATTCCCCATACTGGCAAGGGACAGATGTTTGCTTTTTTGCCTCAACAGAACAGTAACCTGGACACCTCCATGACACAGTGTGCTTTTTGACACATGGTCACATCCACAAATAAACACACACACACACACACACACACACCACAGACACTCATAAACACACCCCCATCTGCCCCAGCTTCTTAATCTGCTTATGGCCGTATATCCTGCGGGGCGACAGTGGGTGAGTGTGTCAGACTGTGACATACATTAGCGGCAAGGCTGCTCTCTGACTTCCCATTACCCAGCGTCCTCTGCTTCTGCTCTCCTCTCCTCCCCTGGACCATTGTGTGTCCCATTCCCACAGTACACAGTACACACACAGTTCCACAGTGTGTGTGTACTTGCTCACATATCTTCTCATCTCTCGGCCTACATGCTGTTATCTAACCGCACCACTTTTTGCTCTCAGAACCTGTTACTTTGACACCTTACACACAACATCGCCTACTCTGTTTTACAGGATCAAAAATAAAATCGTCCCTTCCGCATGTTTTCTTTTTATTACATTTGATTTTTAAATATACCAATGAGTACATTATTGGTACATTAAGCAAAGCGATTAGCACAGAAGTAGTTGAGAGTGAAAAATGGGGCTGGGTGATGGTATGGGAAAAGGGTAGATTCGAGAAAATTCCTCTCGTACGTTTCTTTCAGCATGTCACACTCCGTGCATGTGGGCGTACAGTAGAGCTTCAAAGGCTCACCTCCCCCCATGTTCACGTGGCCGCGGCTGAGCTTCAGAGAAGCAGAAGCTGCTGTGATGTGCAGATGTGTGTGTGTGTGTGTGAGAGAGAGAGAGTTTGCATAGCACTGCACTGTACTTTCTCCTCCCATTAAGAGGATGCACCCCCACAAACACACACACACACACACAAACATATCGACCCAGCTGAGCTTGTAGTAAACAGAGACATATGGCCCAGTCTCTGTGTCCTCATTCATGTTGGGAGGAAGGACATCTCTCTCCTCTCCTCTCTCCTCTCCTCCTCTGATCATCTTCAAGGGTTTGTCTGGGAAGACGATTAGACTGAGGAGGCAAAGTGCCCATTGTTCCTCTCCTCTCAGTGGCTCTGCTTTGTCTGGTCAGTTGAATGCACAGATAAGACCCCTCCCTATGGTTCTATTGGTGTGAAGTGACCCATTCTAGTCTCTCTTTCCTCAGTCAACCACATTTGTATGCAGACATGGTGTCGCACACCTTTTTTTTTTTTACCTTTCCAGTCTTCCCATCTCCCACTCCAGTGGTTTCAATCATGTCTTTCCTGCAGGCTCTCTGAGATTTTCTCTTCCTCCTTCTCTTTCACTCACTCACTTTTTTTGCATCCCTCATGTCTGCCCTCCATCTTTTCTTTTGCACTTCCTCATTCTGTCTCTCTCTCTCTTTCTCTCACTCCCTCACTTAATGTGATTCACTCCTTCTCTTCCTCTCCATCCCCATAATTCTCTTCCTGTCTGCCGAGGGTTGGACATTAATCAAAGGTGACTGTGGTGACAGGCTGTTGTCGTTGTCGTCGTCAGAGACAAAGACACTGGCTTCACTCTCCCCGCAGTCAGAATATTTATGTATTAATTCAAACCACTCCTGAATAGCAGACACCATCACATTTTTAACTCTGGGAGATGAAAAAAAGTCTCTCTAAATTATGCAGAAATTGAATGTACTGGAGAAGTGTCATAACAATGGCATTGTATGAACTGAAGGTTTGGATGATAACCTGTTAGCATAGATGGCACAGTTGGCTAGCTTGAAAACTGAACTGAGGTCGATGGCACGTAAGCCATCAGTGGACTTGTGCCACTACAGAGAGAGAGAGAGAGAGAGAAAGAGAAAGAGAGAGAGGGCACCGCATTCCTTTCTTATTCACTGGCCACGCTCTGATGGACACGTTCAGACAAGTGTTTGAGTGCGACTGGGTGAATGTTTGTGTTTGTGGGTTGCTGTAATTGCACACACAGGTTGCGGGTAGATATGCCGGCACTCTTTCAGTTAGACTACATTGACACGGATTGTCTGACTACAGTTATGTTTTTTTTTTTTGGCCCTTGAAAGTGTGCACATGTGCGTTTTCCTGTGTCTTTTACACTGTGCCTGTTCAATAATACATTTTAGAGATTTCACTGCACCAAAAAGACCTACAACTAGGAAGCCGAATCAAACAAGACACAAAATATGAGATGCTGTTTATCAATAATTCATGCAAGAAGTGAGATCTCTGTGCCACCATGGCTCCATTGGCAAGGGATGAGACAAACCAGAAGACAGGAAGCTGGCACCGCCAACTTGTGGCAGGCACAGTTTCCTTCTTGCTTTTTTTTATTATTTATTTTAAGAAAAATAAAAATGGAAAAAAAGGCTGCCCATGGCAAACCATATATTTTGGCAGACGTTTTTGCACCACTGCAGACAGATTTCTCAAAGGGTAAAGGAAATTCTATTCCTGTTCCAATTCCAACAAGATAGATTTACAGCAGAGGCATTATTTGTTCTCTTTTCCAAACACTGGACCCAAAGAGCACTACCGGGGATTCAGGGTGAGATCATACCATCGCTAAATAAATGCATTCCAACTTTCTCTCCTGGCTTCAGCAAGAGCAGAGGAAAGTATGGTGGCTTTTTTTTAATTTTTTTTTAAACAAATCAGTTAAAACTCTCAGACTATTCACACTAATTCAGACTATGTTCTTATATGCAATATCGTTGAGAAAGGAAAAAAACGCAAACAACAGCAAGTATGGACACTTTTTCTTTATTGAAATGTAAAGACGACAAGAGGCTGCAGCAGAAAGATCAATCTCTTTCCTGTTGTTTTGAACTGGCCAATGCTCATCTCAACAGCACATCTGAACAGGGCATTCACAAACATGGAGAAGACCACCCAGTCATACATGACAACTGTCATACATGTCAACTGTGTGTGTGTGTTCATTGCTGTGTAAGTGTGAGTGTGTTTGTGTGCATGTGTGTGTGTATGTGTCTGAGTGTAGACAACCCAGAACAGCAATCAGAAAACAAAGGAACTAAACTTTGTAACACTGAACACTCAAGTATTAAAAATGTAATTAAGTAACATTGCAAGTTTGTAGAGTCTGTTTTACAGTTGTTTTTAGTTGTTCTTGTTGTTGTAGTCGTAGTTTATTTTTGCATTAGCCATACCCGTTATTCTTTGCATTGCATTATGATGACCATCCGTTACCATCTCAACCCTCCACAGTCTATTGCCAACTCTTCCCTCCCCTCATCCAGTGGTGAGGCTGAGTGGTGTCCTCACACTACTGAACAGATGGCCAAAGTGACCTTTGAACTCCGACCTCTGAGCTCTTCTAACCAACCTACTTAAACCACTTGTTGACAACATGACAAGACCATTTCCCTAAACTCTTCCCAGAGTACAGCGTATGACAAACATAAACCAATAACAGCTTATTCTGAACACTCTTACAGAACCTATGCCGACCTGACCCTGGCACCGTGGAACCCATATGCACAAGAGACGTGCAGGTCTTTGTTTTGTGAGTGAGAAAATGTGTGCTTCATTGACATGGCGTTCCAAACATACACAACAAGTGTATTGACTTTATACCCACTCTCACCCACATCCACACACCCATGTTAAAAAGGGTTCTTCATGCACTGCAGAACATGGGCATTAGTAACAGTCAAACAGCCACGGTAACTGAAAGTGTTTCTCTATTTTTTTTTTTTCCATGAAAGATTCTTTTCTTTTTCACAGTATTTAAGAGGGTCTCTTCTTTGCAATTCTTTGTGATTCTATACAAGCTCTCTCTCTCTCTCTCTCTCTCTCTCTCTCAATTCACACACTCTTCCACCATAGAGATACCAGCCTACCAGACTTAGTGTCTGAGTGTACTGTACGTGTACGGATGTGCGGTTGTGTTTGATTACATGTGTATATTACTATATGTGTATGTGTGTGCGTGAGTGAGTGTGTTGTGTATGTGTAGGTTCATATTCCCCTCTGCCATGCTATGCATATCTCTGATTCTTCACTCAGAGTGTAGGCCTATGTGACAACCATATTGTAGCTTACTGGAGTCTCCACAGTCATGGGAGGCTGTGACAAAATGAACACTAAAGTGACAGCTGTCAATCAATCAATCAATCAATCCACCAATCTGTCAATCAATCATCCAGGAGATTAGCCAACAGAAAAAAAAAGACGCGCATACTGCTCAGAGATCAAAAACAGCACCAGATATCAGACAGCAACACTCGGGATTCAAAGTTCACAGCCACACCACTGCTGCGCTTTACAAACGCACTAAAAGTACCTGAACGTCAGTAATGTCACAGCAGGTCTACTGCTGCCTTCATCATCATCATCCTCACATCTTCATCATCATCCTCATCCTCCTCCTCCTCCTCATCATCATCACCATCTTTTCACTCACTCAAAAGCTATTTTGTTATCATTGCGATCATTATTGCTTTAACAGGCCTCCCCATCACCCACTAGTCAATGTGCAGTGTGTGCTGGCCTTCCTTTCGCCTCTGAGGTAAGTGGTCCAGCTAGCTGGCCCTGATGACGATGACATCACATTTCCAGAAGAGCGAGCACTTCCAAGTCTGAAGGTTAATGCACCAAACGTACAAGAGTCCCCCGTGACAACAAAAAAATATATCCTTTAACTTACTGTAAGGCAAAACGAAAAAAGAAAAAAAAACTCTCCATGTTACAGAAATATACAAAGAAAAAAAAATATCACAAAAGGGGGTTCTCTAAATGTTCATGGGGAATTAATAAATAAACTATATACCATTTATATATATAAAAAAAAACAAGACCAACAAAAAATACGGGGCTATCCAAGTTAGTCTCTTCCCCCAACGCATGTTCCAATACTACTTCCTGTCTGCCCTGAAGTCCAGCCTCCTGGGCAGGCAGGTGCGGGTGTGTATGGGAGTCTAGACATTAGACACGTTCTGCGAGGTGTCTCGTGCCTGCCGGATGCCGTAAAGCCACTTGATGACGCGGGCGTTCCGCTCGATGACCGAGATGCTGTAGGGCACGCGCTCGTTGGGCCTGGGCGGGCCTTCGTCGTCGTCCTCGTAATCGTCCTCGCAGCCTCCTCTACCTCGGCCGTCGTAGTCGCCGATGCCGCACTCGGAGCTGGGCGTGCTGACGCTGCGCAGCTTGGAGACGGAGACGATGTCGGAGCTGGCGCGGGCGAAGCACTCCACGCCGCCCATGCCCTCCACTTCCTCGGGGTCCAGGCCGCAGTAGTTGAAGAAGCGCTCTAGGTCGGCGGTGGCGCGCGAGTAGCGGTCGCTCAAGTCCGACTTGGAGCGGTGCAGCGTCGGGTGTTTGCGGCCCGAGCCCCGCGAGCTGGCCGAAGAGATGCGCGTGAAGGCCGGCGACGCCGGCGGGAGCACGACGCCCGAAGCCGTACGGAGCAACCGGGGGCTGGAGGGATGACAGGAGGGGGAGGGAGGCTGCTGAGGGCCGGGCAGGGATGCAGGCAGGGAGACTGGGGAGGGAGACGAGGAGGAGGCGGCACCAGCGGCGGCAGTGTTGGTGTTGGTGCTGGTGGTTGGAGGAGGTGGAGGGGGAGGAAGCGATGGCGGGGCCTGCGGCTGGGCCACCTGTGGGGAATGGGCCACCTGCGGCTGGGCGATCTGCCGGGGTTTGTGCTGGGCCTGCAGGGGCATCCTCCGGGGCGGCTTGCGCACCACCTCCGCCTGGGGACGCACGTCCACCCGCCGCACGGTGACCGAGTTGGGCGAGCTGCTGTAGGCGCTCAGCCTGGGGGCGCGGGCCGGGACGGGGGGCGGCCGGCGGTCCACGTGGCCGTTGAGAGGGGACGAGGTGCCGGAGGAGACCGGAGTAGAGACCGGCATCGTGAGGTGCTGGGCCTCCAGAGACGGGGGCGCGCCGCTCCCTGACCGCTTGCACCCCGAGGAGGGCGAGGAGGCGGAGGGTGACGGGGAAGAGGGGATGGGAGAGGGCGAGGAAGACGGCGAGGGCAGCGGAGGCCCGTCGCACACGTTGATGAGATTGTTCAGGATCTCCAGGTTGAGGTGCGGCCCCCGGCGGGAGCCCAGTCCGCCTTCGCTGTTCTCGGCGTCCGCGTGCGCCGAGGCGACCGTCGGGCGGCGCGGGACCTTGCGGGCCGGCGGCGTGCTGATGCGGCACTGCAGCATCATGCCCGGCGACATGAGCGGCTTGCGGATGATGGGAGGCTTGACGGGCTCCTGCCTCGTCAGCGCCACCTGCTGGCTCTTCACATACTTGGCCTTGTCGGCCTCCAGGCGCTCCACGGCGCTCAGCTTGCGCGTGCCCGGCTCCGCTGGCCGGCGGAAGTAGTCGGGCCCTTTGTTGAGGATGCGGAAGGGCATGGCCGAGGTGAAGGGGCCCCCGGCGCCCAGGCGCCCATCAGAGGGCCGCAGGGTCTCCACGGGCATGATGGGACTTATGGTGGCGGTGGAGACTGCTGAGGCTGCTGGAGAGTAGAGGTGAACCGAGACAGAGAGAGAAAGGACAAAAAAACAACAAAAAAACAGGGTGAACCAAAGGCTAATGATCACAGCCTCCTCTACACTCACAAATGTCACACACACACACATACACACACACACACACACACACACACACAACAAAAAAGCTATTTTGTACACCTCTTTTGCTTTGTACCCCCCTCTCCCCCACTCATCCTTTTATTTTATACCAACACTCCCCCGCTCCCTCCACACACACACACACACACACACACACACACACACACACACTCCTCTCACAATCATGGGCCCCCTTCTTTAACTGGCTTACCAGTCTATAGGGTTCCTTCTGCTGCTGTTGCTTCTCCTCTTCTCTCTCTCTCTGTTCTTTCCCTCCTGGCTTTTTGTGTGCTCGGCCTCCCTGGCCGCGGCTCTTTTATGTACCCTCTTGCTCAGTGAATGGGGGCTTGTGGGCTGGGGTCAGCAGGGGTCGCATTCCACATCAGTCCGGCTGACTGACCCAAAGGGGAGACTACCGCAGGACAGGACCGGGTGCAAGGGTGGAGATGGAGGTGGGTGGAGAGGGGTGGGTGGGTGGGTGGGTGGGTGGGAGGCAGAGGTCCGGGGCAGAGGCGCTGTTCCGATACCAGCACCCTCGTTCACCCACAGCAGAGTAAAAAAAACAAGAGAAGCCACTGGCCGACAACTCCACACAGGCAGTCCTCTTCCCAACGCTGCTGCTCTTTGCCGGCTTCTTGTTGAGTCTCCGCTTGTTAATTCCAGCCCTGGTGCGCTCACTCTGTCACTCACTGGAGATCCTGTTTCACACAGAGAGAGAAAGAGAGATAGATAGAGAGAGAGAGATATATATAGGAGGAATGATTACTGATAGTCCAACAGAGAGAGAGAGAGATCAACTCAATATAGCAGTCCTTCCATTTCTTTTTCTTTCCTCTCTCTCTCTATCCATCTCTCTGTCTATCTGCTGCTTCCTCTCTCTCTCTATTCCCTGACTCGACAGCTGAGCGGCTCTCTGGATGAAATGGGAGCAGACGTGTGGTTTAATACGCCGTCTACCCCTCCCCTGAACACTCCACGACAGCAGCCAATCGGAGGCCCCGCACGGCTTCTCCACAGACATGAGGGCGGGGCGAAGCCAACGGGGCTGGGAACTGCCCCCCCTCCATTGGCCCGGCCCCAAGGAACTCCCGACCGAAAAGCCGGGCCCCTCCCCTCCCCTCCCCCAACCACTCACAAACAAACACTCCTGCTGAATTTTCATTCAAATGAAATTCTGTGAAAGGCGTGGAGAAACACACAGTGAGAGAGAGAGAGAGAAAGAAAGAGAAAGAGCGACTGAGAAAAGGAGGAGGACACACAAACAAAAAAGAAAAGACACAGGAGAGGGGGGGGAACAGCTGCAATCTTTTACATTCAGTTGCATCAAACACAGCAGGGCTTTGTGGCGGATTAAAAAAAAAATAATAATAAAAAAAAGCATGTATACATTTATATCTGCATTAATGTTCCACTTTTCTTCAATTTTGTTGTTGTTGTTGTTGCTACTCCGCAACAGCACAAAAGAGCAGCCGAGTCGGGTATTGTGCCCACCTCAGTGTGTTGGAGACATTAGAGGCAGATTAACATGTTCTGGAGGCAGCATGGCTGTGCCAGGCCGGGCTCCGTGTCGGTCCCTGTGTCTAAATCCAGCGGGAGCAGTCGGGAGCGTCACCTCTGCCTGCCCATGGACCAGCCTCGCTTTTAATATAAAGCCCTAAAACCCTCTTAAGATGTCTGCCCACTGTAAACAACGCTGGGCTGCTCCGACGTCCCTTCCACTCAATTCCACTGAGGCTCAAGATTATCTCTCTCTCTCTCTCTCTCTCTCTCTCTCTCTCTCTGCTTGTCCATGTCCCTCTCTGTCCCACTCTACTGTATACAGTCTCTCTCTCCCTCTCTCTTTCTCTCTCTCTTTCTCTCTCTCTCTCTCTATCCCCAGTTCTCTTTTCATATCGCCCCTCTTAATTCCAGCTCTTGCCCTCCCCATCCTCAAGATGACTTTCTGCTCTTTTCATGTCTGCCTGATCCCGTGTTCCTGAGGGAAATCGAGTTGTGATTTGCAGCTTTTCTCTCTTTCTTTTTTTATTGTCTCTGTGTGTCTTCTCTCTCTCTCTCTCTCTCTCTCTTGTCCTCCCCATCCTATTTTCGTTACACCATTAGCGCGTCAGATTACATCACACCGAGAGCCCTGCATCCTCGTCTTCTTCCCCTTCGTCGCTCCCCCTCTTCCTCCTCTTCATCCGCTACACTTTTAATTAATCTTTTTATAGCCTTCTTTTCTCCCTGAGCCTGTGTCCCCGTTCCTCTTCTCTCTCCTCCTCCCTCTCCTCCTCCCCCCATATCAAGCCTCCCCTCCATGCCCCTGCCACCCAACACCCCCACCCCCAACCCCCCCCCCCTCCACCCCTCCATGAAAAAAAAACAGGCCCGACGGCAATCCGATTTCATAAGACTCAGCCTGAAATGAATAGACTCTAAAATTAGTCTGAAAGATCTCCATTTCTGCACCAAAATCCCAGCTAGCGCTGCAGTGACTACACAGTGGGCTGTCTGTGCCCACAGAGCAGCCTAGAAACCACCAGGCACACAGAGAGATAACCACACAGATACACACACACACACACACAAAACAAACACACACAGAAAAATACTAGAATGAAGGACTGATCTGATTTACAGAGAAAAAAAGCGAGATGCTCTCAAATCTATGTCATTTAAATGTTAAAAGTTCTGTTCTCCATCGCATTAGGTTGTGTGTGTATGTATGTACTGTATGTATGTATGTATACATGCGTGTGCAATGGGTGGGGGGGTGGGGGGGAGTGCTTTAAGTGGTCAGAGGGTTACGACCAGAGACATGGAGGCCCTGCTTCTTGATAGATTAGTGCTATCGTCACATTGGGAGCACACGGATGTATTTAACACATGACATGACCGTCAGCAGCAGTGTGTCGCAGCGGAGGGCTACTACATGCGCACTTAAGCTGCTTTCACACATGAGCTAGACATCCAGGTATCACACGGAAATCAAACGGGTGGCTGCATGTGTGAACGC
>JASCQY010000173.1:17621777-17628817 GCA_030264315.1 Sardinella tawilis
CCCCACACACACACACACACACACAGGGGAGCTTAGGATCAATGGTCAGTCAGAGGGTGGAGAGACGGAGAAAGGTGGAGAGGGGAGAAATATCTCCAACACTGACATGTGCCACAGCAGCAAGGCATTCTGGGTAAAGCGGATGGGTAAATGGAGTCGAGGTATGCGCAGATGGGGGTTCACACACACACACCCACACGCGCGCGCGCACCCACACGCACGCACGCTCGCACGGACGGACACACACACACACGTGCGCGCGCACTCACTCGCACGGACACACACACACACACGCGCGCGCGCACACACACGCACGCACGCACACACACACACACACACACACACACACACCTGGACAGGGGTTGTTTATCCAGTGAGAGCATGAGTCAGAGGACTGGCCCTGAGAGCAGCTCAGCTCACATTCCTCATGTGCTGTCAAAGAGAGCCTGGCAATGCCAGAGGAGGTGTCTGTCTGTGTGTGTATGTGTGTGTGTGTGAAGGGAGAGGGAGAGTGTGAGTGTGTGCGCGTGAGACAGAGTGTGTATTTTATTCTTGTGTGTGTGTGTGTGTGTGTGTGTGTGTGAGCATCTGTGTGTGTGTGTCTATGCTTTACAGCAAGCTGCCCGGGTGAGCATGTGTACAGAGGTAAATGGTTGACTGCCAGAGGGAGGGAAGATGTAACTTGTAAGACACATGAGAGG
This sequence comes from Sardinella tawilis, assembly GCA_030264315.1. Classification (NCBI taxonomy): domain Eukaryota; kingdom Metazoa; phylum Chordata; class Actinopteri; order Clupeiformes; family Clupeidae; genus Sardinella; species Sardinella tawilis. Next base: position 17,622,479 of record JASCQY010000173.1, read on the forward strand.
AATGCACACAGGACGGCATGACAGGCATGTCTATTAGTTAATAATAGGTGAATGAAAGATGAGAAAGATAAGAACTCCATGTGAAAGAAAGACAGAAAGAAAGAAAGAAAGAAAGAAAGAAAGAAAGAAAGAAAGAAAGAAAGAAAGACAGACAGACAGAAAAAACAGAGAGAAATAAAGAAAGACAGAAAGAAAGAAAAAAGCAAGATAGAAGATGTGGACCCTTGCGAGGTAGGGGTGTGGAGGGAGAAACCAGGGATTGGTCACTAATGTTTCTGTTTTCTGTAACTCAGCAACCATCAGCCAACTGATGCCATCCGACAGTGCATCATGACAACACAACAGTATTACCACACATCTCTATGGAAGGGGAGCAAATCAGAGAGGGAAAAAATGATCATTAACCATTTAGGGAGTTCTTTGCCAACACATACTGAGTGTACTGAGTCTGCAGGGTGTGTGTGTGTGTGTGTGTTGGAGGAAGAGAGGAAGAGAGGAAGTTGCCTGTGAATATATGTGTGTGTGTGCGTGCGCAAATACATGAAGGAGAGAGAAAAAATTACTACCCATATGAAAGCTTCAGCAGTGTTTGTGTGTGTGTTGCTAACTGACAGACACACTACAGGCAGGCTGCAGCCATGGCTTCTCCCTTTGGCTTGTATCTGCTGAGCTGAGGGATATATCCCATCTGTCTCTCTCTCGGCCGCCCCCACAACGCCCTGCCTGAACCCTGAGCCCTGAGGCAGCCGCAACCAGGCACTGAGGCGAGGCGAGCCGACAGGCCAGGCCAGGCCGTAAGGCTGCAATCTGAAGGGGGGGGGATATTTATAGTGCTGGTCTGAGATGAGCCGACCGGGCTGCATGACAAAGCAAAAGCACAACATTGCTTCACAACGGTGCTCTGGCAAGCGGAGTGTTTACTGTATTGATGTCAGCTGTGCCAGGGTACGGAGAGGTGATCCCCCCCCCCCCAACCTCCCTCCCTCGCCCGTCTGGCAGACAAATCGCTCTCTGTACTGTGTGAGAAGTTATGATAGGAACCTGGAAAGACCCAGGAGAACCAGAACAATTCTGCTGGGCGTGAGTCAGCCCTTTGCGTCAGAGGGCCAAGGGGGCTGCGGAGCTTGAGGGCAATCTGAGGATGAGCAACAAGCAGACAACCAACAAAATGCTTAGTGTCAGTGAGAGAGATGGGCTCCCAAAACCCACCCCTTGACGAAATGGGATACTCCACAAGTACGAAATCCTGGAGTCCCCCCCCCCCAAGGCCCATGGACACTAGTAACGGCACAGCAAAAGACTATGTGTGACTACTGCTTCTACGTCAGATAGCTTAATGTGAATCACTCCCAAAAGCAGCCTCTGGCCAATGATAACCAAGAGAGTGAGAGAGAGATTCATCAAAAGCACTCATGCGTGTTAAATGGGCTCCATTTTGGTTAATGAGGAAACTGGGATTAATCATTTGTCATGTCGGATTCCCATTTACAGATGGAGGCCGCCTGTTTGGGTTAACACCGCCTCCCTTACGGGCAAACACACTGACAACCAGTTTCCATCACGCAAAAAGAACACACACACACACACACACACACACACACACACACACACTCCTCACCCTCCACCCCCCATCACTCACACACACACACACACACACACACACACACACACACACTCCTCACCCCCCACCCCACCACACACACACACACACATACACAAACAATCTCAACTCTCAGGTCAACCTTAAACACACACACACACACACACAGATGCACACACACGTATGCACACAACAGAATGTTTACTCTGCTACAAGGTAAACCAAAGTCCACAATGGTGCTGCACGTGCTGTGGGCTTAGGATCCCCTTCCTCCCACGGTCTGCCCTACAAACCTGCAGTGCTGCTCTGACACACAGCCTGGAGGGCTGACGGTCTAAACACACCACCCTGCACAGTTCAGAAGGGTCATAGAGGCCCTGCCTTGGGTGATACAAAACTATCAACAAACCACTACAGCAAGGACAGGATGGAGCCAGACACAAATATAGGACATATTCTAATTTCAGAATTAGAATATTCTCATTTTCATCCTCCCAAATTTAATTTCATTTAATTTAAAATCTGCTAGCAGAGCCTGCATGCTCAGTTGGTCGATTGGTCAGTGAGTCTGTAAGACAGGGAGGTGAACCATTACCTCAGGGAATGGTGGCATCTGATTAAATCAGTCAGCAGCTGTCCTTCTGCGAGTCCTCACCTCCTACACCTCAAGGCTGAGAGAACCAGGCCATCTGTGGCGGTAGGCAGTGAGATTCGGGTGCCTTATCCTACCTCTGACGAATAGATAGGTACAAAACACAGACTAATTAAGGGGTTATGGCTAACTGGGTCAAGTTTAAACAAAGTTGAAAAAAGATGACTTTGAAGATCTACAAACTCCAAAGAACCAAATGTCCCTCTGTCCCACACGAGAGCCCAGGGATCGCTAGAATTTATCTTCCAGTTCTGTTTTGCTGGGATTGAAAGCTTAAGGTTTTAACTTCAACCACAAGGTCAACAAGATGTGTGAGTACCACAACACTGAGCAAGATTACTCTGCAAGATGGGGTAGAATCCAACAAACCCTAACTAATCTTCAAATGATGTAATCTGGCCCAAGATGACATAATTGAAAAGCACAGCAAAGCCGTACAGTAGAGTGCGAGTGCAAGTGTGAGGCTGAGCGTGACTCTGTTTAGTAATTCCAAACACCACTGCGCTAAACACTAAACCTCTGGCTGGCAGCAACATCTGTTAACCTCTTTAATCTGATATGTTTCCCTTGGGTTTGGTGCCGGCCCAAAATGTTGCACAGAAAACACACACACACACACTCTCCGACACATAGCATGGGTGCATGCGCACACACACACACACACACACACACACAAACACAGCTATGCAATAAACAACCCAAAACAATCTCTGTGGTCAGATGTACGGTTCTGTGAAGACTGAGGAACCCTCTCAATCACACAGTCTCACTCCAAACCAATCTGAGGAGAGGAAGGAATGAGAAAGCTCTCTGAATTATGGCTAGAGAATGTCACCATCAGTAGCCTGGTTGCCTGGACATACCAGTATACGCAGTTTCACAGAGACTTGCGCCAAATTCTGAGCATGAATGAATGTTCACATAAATGTGAATCACAGTTTTTGCATTTTTGTTACATGTGACTACAGCAAAACACAGCGAATTGAATGCAGACTCTGTTGGGAACAAAAACAGGCTCTAAACATCATTGAGGATGCCAAGAGCTGAGGATACACAAGCCACAAGTTTCATCTCATGGTTCATGGAGTTTTTCCAGTTCAGAGCACACAGACCAAAAGAGACTTTCACATTCAAAATGCACAGTCAGCAGCTTTTGCCATATCTCCACTGAAAACAATGGTTAGCTCCGGCTTTAAGGGGTACAAACACAGACGTTATGGAAAGCACCATATGGCACAGAATGCACCATATTTGTCAAACTGACAAACTAACATGTTTCAGTCTGCTTGAAGTTGGTGTAATGTCAAGCACGGGATGAATGTGTAGGCCTAGTGCAAGGTAACACGGGATGTCTTTTAGCCTACAAAGGTACCACCAGAGAGTTCACACAAACAACTTCCTAAAACGGCTGGGGAAGCGGGAGCAATAGGCTACATCTCTGCAAATTTGTGTGTGTGTATGTGTGTGTGTGTGTGTGTGTGTGTGTGTGTGCGTGTGTGAGTGAGAGTGTGTGAGAGAGAGAAAGAGAATAAACAATGATTTTTTTTTCAGTTCCACAATTATATTACTTCTTTTTGTGGCATTGAACCAACAACAACAGCACAGCAAAAGTGGTCCGATGACTGAAATTAGCCTGAAGGTCACACGGCTTCAAAAAAAAGTGCAGTACCATGGGATGTCGTTCAGTCTGTAAATGGCTGTAACAATCCCTCACCAAACCAACTGAGCTTGTTGGCGTCTTGATCAAAACATTCTGTGTGTGCACTGTGCAGACATTCATCCGTATGCTTAAATCATTTGACATCTAGTGATGCTGCCTCTCAAAGTTTGAAGACTTGGCCTGCAGCAACGCCATGCTTCATAGGAAGACAGAGCAACAAAACAGGTCAATCCAGGAAAAGCATGCAGTTTCCCAGCCAATGCCTCCAAGCCCTGTCTTCCTTTTCCTTGAAGAAGCAATCAACCACATCCCTACCCTTTCTAAGGAAAGCAAGTCTCAAGTAAACAATGCTTTCCAGAAAAGGAGGTCTAGAACTTCATTCAGAACAGCTTCATTATTCCACACATCACTAGCCAACTAATGGAAAAAAGCCATAGATTTGCCAGTGTTCCCTTACCCTAGTATGTCTCTTTGGGGAGCAATGCATTATCTTATAAGTTAACGTTACACCTGGTTATCTTATCTGAAACCAACTAACGTTACGCACTTACTAACGTTAGGCCTGCACCAGATATCATCGATGGCATCCAGACAAAACTGAACTTAGCCTAACGTTACTTGACAAAGATGAGACAGGTCATCCCATCACTAGACAGACAAAAGCTATCAACCGTCTCTGGTTATTACCCTACCCTAGGTTAACGTAACCGCTAAGTTAGCTAATGTTAGCCTTCCTTAGTATCCCAAACATCCCAATAAAACCAGTTCAAACCAAGGGTACTTTTTGGTTCAACGAAAGAAACGCGTTAAGACGATGTCTGCATACGTAATACTTACTTCACCGTGCCTCTTCACTCATTATTATTTTTTCCTTTCACAAAACTTTCATTTGAAAAACTTTCCCCCACACTCTATCACTGAAAGTTTAAATTCAGGTATTATTCGACTTCTGAATGGGTCATACCAATTTTGTGGTAGTGAATTCTACACTAAAATCACAAGTTCAACAATCCGTCGTTAGAGGCTGAGGCAGAATATATTGACGTCAATTAAAGTTTCTTTAATATGTTAGTTTCTCGAAATATGCAAACTGATGCTGTTTGGTCCTTCAATCCTCAAGAATCATTTACGTATGCCGGCCTTGTTGAAACTGTGTTTCTCTTGCACCCCTATCAGGCTGCAGATATAGTATGCCCTAAATCCCGCCATTGGCTTTTCCACAGTTTTGGAAGACGCTGGGAATTTGGTTGCTAGGATACCGTTGCACATGTGCAGGGTGTATTTGGAACGTTGGGCAACAATGGGTTCATGCAGTATGTAGGCCTACAGACGGCACAGACTAATGGCATAGCCTGGCCATCTTTATCCTGGTTACGTCTATTGCTCTAAAAGCTTTGATGGAATTGACAGAGGCTACATTCAGGGTTTACCTGATATAAATTACTTTTCACTAGAAATCTCATAGGCTGCCTCAATGCCTTGATTTGCTGTCAAAAACGGGCTTAAAAATTCCATTTCATTGTTTAAATTAACAGGCCTGCATTATCTAGGCTATATGTGACTAAATTAAATTCTCACACAAATAGATCATAGGTGGGCCTGCTTTGTAAGCATGCACCCCACAATTATGCTGCTTATTTACAATTTACCAGTAAAAGAAAATAGTTAGCAGGCTGTGAGTGAGTGTGTGCGTGCATGTGTGTGTGTGTGTGTGTGTGTGTGTGTGTGTGTGTGTGTGTGTGTGTGTGTGTAATTAAAACAGCTGACCTCCATGGGGGCTGACAGCATTATGCTGGACTGCAGCCAGCAAAGAAAGGGAGGCCAGGTCAGAGGAGTAATTCATTTGCTGACACAGTTTCTCTGAAGCTTGCAAGTTCTTGTGTAGGCTAAGTGCCTGCCTGATGATGCGTGTGTGCGTGTGTGTGTATGTGTGTGTGTGTGTAGGCTATGTGTGTGTGTGTGTGTCAGTAGGCTATGTAGACCTAAGTGTGTCAGTGTGGAAATAATGGTGTTCTTTATTAATCACAAGGTAAGATGATCTCATTTTCGGTACCACAAAGTGCTTCAATTATCTAACTCAGAGCTGACTGCATTAGGAGAATGAGATGTGCCTCCTTTTTTGGCATTCTCTGTTCAAAAGAGAGGTTAGTGAGGAGGAACACTTGGCTTGGTTCCCTTGAGAACAACAATTGTATTCATCTTTGGAGAAATCCTTGAATGTACTCTTCCTCTACCCCATCATTACATTAAAATGCTCCAAAATATTTACAGAAGACTACTCAAAAGTGCTGCCAGTTAAAAAGGCGAATTTGGGAATGGCTCATAAAATTAGTTTGTGTGATTATGTGCCTGTGTGTGTGTGTGTGTGTGTGTGTGTGTGTGTGTGTGTGTGTGTGTGTGTGTGTGTGTGTGTGTATTTGTGTGTGT
>JASCQY010000173.1:17631979-17642646 GCA_030264315.1 Sardinella tawilis
TAAGAAAAGTTTGTTTGCCGACTTTTACTCAAAAATGCCTGTGGGTGTCACATTCTCTGAAAAACGACCTAGTCTATTACTAGACTGGTTTGCTGACTGATTGCCTTAGCTGTTCTGGTGAGGACAGTGTGACAAAACTGGACAAAAGGAAAAGCAAGGAGATGCTTTTAGAGATTGGGGGAATGGTTGCAAATGGAGGATGCTGTTGATGGTCTCCAAGGTCATAGAGGATGCTGCTGTAGTAGTCTATTTTGCGTGTGAGTGAAAGTTGGGAGGAGGATGTGGACTCAAGAGTGGGCTGGACCACAAGCCTACACCACAGTTTATTTTAAGGGTTTTTAAATGGGAGGGTGCTGTGCAGTTGCTTAAGTAGTCTGGAATGTTTATGAACAATGACCGTCATAGAGAATATCTCAGACTCTTGGAAGTCTCTGTACACGTGCAGAGGCTCCAAAGCACTGGGAACTGGGAAGTCTGTGACATTCACTTGGGCCATTTTTTTTATTATTTGTGAGTCATTGCATTATCTGATTAGAAAGATAAACAACTTTCCCCTTTCTCACATGTATCCTCATGTTCACTTGAAGAAGAAATTCAACAGATTTCAACATGAAGCTCAGTTGTCTGACCTCCCCAAATGTTGTCAGTAGAAAGAAATTTTGGCGTAAGCTATGTTATGCTCCAGCTAGTGCGCAGGCCCAGACTACAGCTACAATGTTGGCATTGTGGCTGCCTGGGTGTGCGCACTAGGGGGTAGCATATTTTCATCTACCTTGTGCCAAATTCACTGGGTTTTTTTCAACAGACAACTTTCAAGGAACTCAAACAACAGAGTTGTACATGTTGAAATTGGCCAGTTTTCCTTTAAATCTGCTTATCCTCCCCCATCCCATCAGGAGCTCATTCAACAGCCCCGAGTTCAAGGCAACAGATGGCAAACTGCATAGACACATGCTGAATTTAACAAGGCAACCACTGTCACTTTCTCCTTATACCTCTTTCTCTGTCTCTCTCAATCTTTCAATTCACCCATTACTCCTACTTTAAGTTTGTCTCCTATCTCTCTAGGCTACAGTATATGTCCACACCCAGTTAGAGACACCAAGAAAAGATGGAACAAGATCAATGTTCAAAATCAAAGAGTTGACAGATTGGTGCGATGCATTTCTGAATATCTCTCTGATGTCTACTGATCTGAGTACAGTCTGGTGCGATTGTGGACTGGAAGCAGTGGCCCGAGGCAGCTCTCACCAGGGGGAAGGGGCAGAGGTCAAGTTCTTGTAGCAGTGGGGTCAGGTGTGTAGGGTGGAGACAGATGGAGATTTACCGGCTGACTGAGGCCTTAGAGCTCTGCCAAGGGGAGGTAAATAGTCAATGTGTGCAGAAGGGCTTTCCTCTGTGCAGAGCTGTTGTTTCTTAATCGATGATCTGCAGAGGCCCGTGTGTCGTTTACGGTTTTGCGTTCACTGCAAATTCCACAATCCCCGGTTGCAATGTAAAACAGGATACGACAAAATATACGGTTGTTCGCTTCATTATTCACTGATTATTTGGTCAATAATATGTTGTCAATATTAGATATTAATTACAAATCTGTATATTCAACTTATACAGCCTATATAGTGGCTTATTTAGTTGGATATACTTCAAGGGCCCATTCTTATTAGTTCATATAGAGCCTGATTGCAATATGCAAAGAAAGACAAGTGTATGTCATTCTCATGGTGTGGGAAGATTCAATGTGTTAATCATTAAAGGTGAACTATGAGATCTATGAGATCTTGCATTGTTTTTAGTGCAATTTCATTTTTGTCTCAAATCATAGGCATCTCCCCTTGATCAGCTTGCTGCCTGCCCTGAATACATTGTGAAAAAGTCCGGTCTCTGGAGACAACACAGGGGCTGTAAACCTCAAACAAACACTAGGGACACAGGCTGTTCACCAAAACATAACAAACCGCATTTCAGCCAAACTCCAACAATGGTTAGGTGATGGGTGGGGGTTAGTCAGCATGCACATTTGATTGGGGGGCAGTGAGAAAAGTAGATTTAGTAGCTTGAATTTGACACTAGTGTTTTGTTTGTTTATGTGGAATGTCAACAGAAATGACATCATTCAGGATCTCAAAGTGCACCTTTAATTGTCAGGCTTTAAATTGTGGCGGGCCCCTAAGCAACTGCAATATCTGTTTACCAATACATGTAGATACACCACTGTCTCTAAACACACAGCAAGGCTAGCCGGAATCCATTAAGTGTAATCATAATTTGCCTACCTGTAAAGTTCTCAAGAGAAATAAATGTTTCCTATTAACATGCAAAATTACCACAGATCATTTGCTTACGTTTGAACAAAGGTTCCCCAACATCAATGGAATGTAGGCCTGCCAGAACATCAATAGTGAGGAAACATTGCTCTGATATTTGCCATGCCTTGTCACCGCATCACATTTGATCCAAAACTCTCCCCAAAACAGCTAAACCTATAACTGTGGATGACCAAGTAGGCTTTGTGCATTGGTGCATTGTGGTACATTGTGCATTGGTGTAAGTGAGGGACTGTGCATGTGTGAGCAACCTATTATAAATATCAAAGAAACACTATATACCCTTTTCCCATCTCCAAATTCTCTTGGGTAGCATATGAGGGCGGATAAAAACAAGTTTTATCATCCAGGAAATGCACTGTGGGTTTTTGGGTGGAGGGTAAGAAACCACCATAAAAGAAAAGAAAAAAACTTTACAGCATGACATTGCTGACTGTATTGCCATGCAAAATCCAATTTGATGTTATAGCAATGGAACTAAGGCTCTGAGAAATTGTTTGGAACGTTTCATATGCCTTTTACATAGCTAATCCACTAGTTTGACACAAAAAACAACATAGTGTTGCTTTAAACTGGATCTTTAGACTCTCAATATTCTGATTACAAGCCAAACATGGCTACTGGCAATTAAAGTTCTCCAGAAAAGAACCATCGTGTCAGAAGCACAATAACAAAGAACTTTGCAGCAATATTGTATCACTTATGTATTACTTAGAACTCATAAACTTCAAAATAAACACATAATCCATAATTTTCAAGTGTTCAGGCACTGTGTATTAGCCAGGCTAGCGCCGCCTAATGCTTCCGGCCAATTTCATTTGCCTCTGGCATATAGTCAGGAAACTAACAGTAGCGATTGGTTTTATGCAGATAGTATCTGCCCACCGTCAATGATGGCAAAGCAAACGAATCTCAATCGTTCGTGTTCAGACGCTCTATTGAATGGAATGAAATAAGCGGCTGATACATCAGGCTAACTGTGTATGCCATTTCCCGGACATGTTGCTTGACGACATAAAACGATGATTTGAAACAACATGGAAAAGACATGCTCCATCTTCCATCATAATTTCAGGCATTTTACTTTTACTTTTACATAATTTCAGGCACTTTTGCACTATAAAAGCAAGAAGGGTCAGTGTTTGTTCTCTGAGGTAGATTCAAAGTGATCCTACTTACACAGTAACTTATTCTGAGAGTATATGCTTGAAGTACTTAAAAATACCATGATTCCATGAACAGCTGGCAGAATCCTAGTAGGGCTGAATTAGCTCCTGCCAGAGTCAGCATAGCCTTCTTATCCAGAAACGTCACTGAAAACTCGGGCCAGACAACGTGCTCTTTGATTTACCATACTGATTACTGTGACCAACTCCAGACAAGTGTCTATCCAATACTGTTTTTGTCTTTGTATAAGAACCATTAGCAAATAAAAACAGTTTACGGGAAGATACTGATTTGAGGTCATTGATAAAAGAAAAAGAAAAGGACCCAGAATGCTGCCTTGAGGGACTCCTCATTCAACATTTTCAGGTTGGGAGTGTTGTTAATAATATGACATGGTCGACAGAATTAAAAGCCTTTTGCAGGGCTATCATGACCATACCACAAAAACTCTCGTCAACTTCCTTTCTAATGTAGTCAATTGAATAGGCCTACAATAAACATGTGTCAGTAGAATGTAGAGGATATATTTCTCACAACTCAATTTTGTTATTTACTAACAATATTGGTAGCAAATAGTAACGTTAGTGATAGTGATAGTGATAGTGATAGTGGTCGCAACGTAAAAAGTAAAATAAATAGGCCTAATGAATCTGCCTGTGATTCATGATGATTTTCTGAAAAGTGTTTGGTTCTGCTTGGGCCTGTACCATATACAGTATGCCTTGCCAATCTCCTTAGTAATAGGAATGCAGAAATTATTAAAACAAAGCATATGATCAGTATGATCAGTATGATGAGTATGATCAGATTTTACATTTTTGTGTCCCCTTTGATGCATGGCCTAAAATGTTTGAGCTGATTTAAGCATAAAACATTTTTGTTTTTTCCACACTGCAGTATGCTTCATTCATTGCATAACTTACTACTGTATACACACTGTACCACACCGTACATGACTTGAACAGACAAAACTGGGATGAGAAACAATAGCTGATGCCGTAAGGGCAAATAACATGTTCAGCGGAACTTCTCCATGTACTGTATAGCTAAACTGGGTTAAAGGTGAAAAATAAATGAGAAGCCCCACTCTTCCCCTCCGTGTTCCTCCATGCACACTTCCATTGTGCATCCACCTCTCCGTCTTTACTGGACGGCCAGCCAGCTGCTCCTCCCCACCCCTCCATTGGTAGAGTAAGCCCCAGGAGAGAGGGAGTGGAGCGGAGAGGGAGAGGGAGAAGGAGCCGGAGTGGGGGAGAGAGGCTCCAAGGGAGGAGTGCAGATGAGTGCAGCCAGACATGGAGGGTCGGAGGGTCAGGGTGGCATGCGCCGCATCCCTTTGTGTTTCTGAGCGAGACAAATGCATGGACACACACACATACACACATATTATGTCATATAGATATGCAGAGACATATACACACATAGAGTTAAGCACAGACAAATGTCATGGACACATATATATGAAAATGTATATATCCACATATCTTTGGGAAACATGTACATATAAAAGTACACAGTCAGACGCCCCCACACGCTCAGAAATTAGACCCGTACAAGAGCACACAAGTATACAACGCTTATACTCACTGACATTATCAAAATGCTAAAATACACACACACACACACACACACACACACAAAAGCAATAACATTAAAAAACTGCCTGTTCAACACTCAAACTAATGCACACACACACACACATAATTGTGTTTCCACATGCACATTACGGGGTCAATCAGCAGAGACAGGGTTCGGCACCCAGGGGATACCCACTCACAACACAATAGGGTCCCTGAGAGAAGGGTGTCAAAACCACACCCATCCCCCACCAACCTACCCTTCCGTCACCAAACTCCCATGTCCCCCTGCATTACATAAATCTGTGTAAGTACTTACCCAATTCAGACAGTCCTCTCATTAAAGTCAAGTGGTACAAGGCACACAGACCTGAATAACACACACACACACACACACACACTCAACGATGTTCATCCACACACAGAGGCTCTTAAGTGTATGAATTATAAATACAAATAAATAATGAACATGCTTTGCCATTGCTGCTGCGCAAATACTGCTGAGATTCATAAGTTCATAAATTAATCACTTTTAACAATGATGTAGAGATAACTGAGGTGGAACTAAATACAAATAGCTGTGTGACCCACTGAAAAATTGCTTGCTTCATTAATTTAGCCAAGTACATGTATTTTCATGGTTGCTAGTAGTATTAATAAAACATGTGGTCTATTTATTTGTGGTTAATTGCACAAAACACTTGTCATCAATTTAAGAGACTGTGAGGTCATCATCAGTGTCAAATAGATCTCAAAAAATTGACAGTGACCAAAACTTAGTTCTGTATCCATATCCATGTGCATGTTTTAACACTTGGACCAGAATGTACAAGAGCATCTGCTGTTGTACAATGGCAACGAGGACAGCTAGTCTGTTATGAGTAAAACTTTGAGTGAGTTCACTTGGGTATAAATCATTAGATAATTTGGGAGAGGAGATGTGCTCCAGGCTTAGAGGCGAAGTGACAGGCTGGTGGTTCAAACAATGCTTAGGGCCATCATCACAGAAACAAGAAGAGAAAAGGATAGAAAGAAGAGAAAGAAGGAGAAAAGAAAAATGATAGAAGAAAGAGAGAAAGAGAGAGAGCGCAAACGGAGAAGTGTGTGAGAGAAAGGAGAAAAAGGAGCAACCTGAAAAAAAAGAAAACTAGAGAGAGAGAAAGAAAGAAAAGAAAGAGAGAGAGATAGAGGAAGATAGAGGAATAAGGGGAGACACAAGCCCCAAGGCTGCCCTCATTACAACACAATAATAATAACTGTTGGCAATAACTGGTGCATGTGTCTCTGCCTCCGTTTTTCCTCTGCCTTCATCTCTCCATCCCCGCAGTGATAGGTCTTGTCGTATGTCCACGTAGCCGTCTGATGTGGCCACGCTTGAAACGCTCGCAGCGCAACACAGCACACAGCCACAGCAATCCTCCCCAGCACAGCTACAAGCTTGGACTCAAGACAAGACAGAGGTGACAATCAGCTCACTACAGCCAAGGAGAGACACATCCTCATCTCTCCGAGCACTGCTGGGGAAATAGACAACTTATTAACCAGACTGGGGAGAAGAGTCACGGGTCTATGCACGTCTCTCATCATCAGCCTGAGGGTGTGAAGCACAAAGGTGACAACGGCAACGATGGAGCCATTAAATGGGCCGTTGATGTTGCTAAGCAGCACGAAAGAGAGACACAAGTGCAGTCATTTGCTCCCTTTGTCTAGCCCACCAGAGGTGCGCTGTTAGCTGGATGCTGGGCGTGATTTCATCATGCGGGTGAAGCAACAGTCTGGCAACACAGGCAAGCGACCAGCAACTCCTGGGGCCAGCAGGCTGGTGTTTTTGCCTCCCTTTCTCTGCCTTGCCTTCCCTGGGTCACCTGTTAGGGAGGTCTCCTCCTCACAGTCCCTCCAATGGTTGTTTATTATTCCCACAGCTGCCTGTTGGACTTCACTGTACAGTACATGTATGTATATGTGTACAAGCGTGTTTGTGTACCTACGGCTTGGCATGCAGCGCGGTGTATGGACGCCTGCTACTGTGGTATCCATCTGTGATCCAATATGTTTTGATAGCAGTGTAAGTGTTTGGATAGCATGGGTGTGCATACTGTTTGTGTATATGTTGTACAAATAGACGTGTGTTTCAACAACCGTGGGACCTGCCTGGTAGGTGTCTCTAGTAAATCCACAAACACACTTCTGAGGAACCGCAGATACACTTTCACACACACAAACGCACGCAAACTACTATGTACAAACACGCACACATGCACACACATGCGCGCACACACACACACACACACACACACACACACACACACACACACACACATACACACACAAACACACTCAGCAGTGTGCACTTTCTCCTCTGTTTTCATTTAGTTACTTCGGATGAGAGGAAAAACAATTTCCTCTCACATTCCTCCTCCACCCTGACATTGAACGAAGCATTTACTTTCCAGATATCCGTTCCACGGAATTCCAAACACCGCGATCATCAATCTGCACACATTCAAAAACAGGTTACCTAAGAATAGAAGTTACGAAACTGGTTCATCAAAAGGCTGAGAACCCATTTACTCTTAAGGAAATTGCACCTAGAGCACTAAGTATTTCCAGATAAATATAGCCACGCACATCGCTAGGAATAGACTTCTTTGGAAGACCAACAGGAATGGCAGATCACCAACAAAACAAAGAATCAAGGCACAATTCTGTCCTTGGTAACCCACACTTTCATGCCAATATATTTAATCTAAATGTAAAGACTTCAGGTTCAGACATGCATTCAAACGGAATGGAAAAACAGCAGTCTTCCTGTTCATGTTTTCAGGAAAGTTGATTCCAAGCAATGAAATTATATCCCAGTAAATAACCATTGGCCAAGTTGTGTGTCTTACCACCCATTAGAGATGCACAAAAGCATGACAGCAGGAACATTAGCGTGGTAGATCCATTGGGATAAAGTTAATTAGCACTCTGGACCCGACACCCGGGCACCCCTCTCCTTGTCTTTGTGTAGCAGGTAATTCATCAGCCGGCAGTGGGATGTGCACTGACGTCTAAAGGAAGGCTCAGAATTCCCGGGCACGTTGGACACAGACCCGGTGCTGCCGTGGCAACAAATGGATGCCAACTACAATTAAAATGAAAGAAGGAAAATCACCATAGGAAAACTGACCTCTAAGGATTTAAGGGTTTAAGAGGGAGGAAAAATTACTTGTCCAAACATTTGTGTTTGAAATATTTGAGCTCAAGGAATTTTTCCCTCCCAAAAAGTGCCAAGGCTAGGCCAACAAGCGCTAGACCAACAAAAGACATTGTGGCAGAGAGCCCTTTGTGCAACCTCAAGAGCAACACGCATAACCCCATTTGGCTCATTAAGCATCCAGCTAGCAGATTGCACCGATAGCATGGGAAACTACAAGCTAGGTAACATGCCACAGGCCATCACTCACATTGCGAGGACATAAATATTATCGTCATAAAAACCCAGCCACACCACACAAACATACATACTCGCACACACACACACACACACACACACACACACACTCACACACAGGCCCCATTACTAATCAACTCCTTGTCATTCTGCCTTTGTAGGAACGCTGCAAGAACAAAGACTGAAGGCTGCCAAATCAGCGTTCTAATTCAGGTCAGTGGCTCACAGCACCCTAGACAACAGGCCCAGAGTGAGGCCTACATGATCTGAGACATGCCGCACTATGCCTTGCCTTGCCGTGCCGAGAGCAAAGCTGAACAGGCATGGATGATGGCTATGGATCACCACACAGCAGTGTCTGTGCCACTGGCATGAAATGAGCAACAGTGTTGGGGAACCAAGCAAAGCAAACGCTGCTCCACAGAGTGGGGGGACGATGAGTGAGGCTCACAATGACCTATTTACTCAGGAAGCCCGGAGGGCTTTTAATGTACAGGGCTGACTGTCTTATAGCCACAACATGCAGTCACGCTCGATAACAGCAGACAGGGAGAGACAATGGCACAGCAAGGCCATTCAATAGGTCAGGATATATTAAAGCAAAACTATATTGTTTTTTTCCCCCTTCATTTGTTTAACTCATTTTGAAGATATAGTGACTCATGATATTGAGAACAGCACATCTGATATGGCCAATGCATGTCTGGCACGCCTGGTATTGCACTATGCAATTCACTCAGTAACAGGAGATAGATACAGACAATCCTTAGCAATGTCAAGCTATACGTAGGCTAGGCTACATACTGTATGTGCTGGCAGCAAAGAGAAGAGTCTGGCATAAACCTGAATCCCAAAAGAGTGGACAGTGGTGAGGTCCTAAACAAACCCACAGCTATGACGGGTATGATGGTCCACTCTCTTCAAATTGAAAGGTTGATGACAGATTCCCTCGCCCTTAAATGTTAGGTGGATATTCAGAGGACTTTCCCCTTCACGTGACTCTGTCTTTCGGGAACTTAAAGACGGCTAGGGAAACCCACATGGTCTTAAAAATAACACGAAAAACGTCTCAGTTGCACATGCAGCTACCTAAAATACACCATTACATATATCATTACAAGCCAATGCTGAAATTGGTGAGGTCAGCATTCTTGGAAGCTGGAGTGGGTGTTGGTAAAATTGGGAGGGGGAATGATTGGAGCCGAAGCCTTCAATTCAACAGTTGGGTGAATCCAAACTCAGAAGCCCATTGTTTTCATTGTCAAAGTAAACGCTCTTGCAATCATTAGTCTTTATCAACGGACAACAGGCGAACGGCGACGACTCGGCAACGGCTCTGGAACTGGTACATCCCTTTAGTCTACAGCTGCTATGGCGTTGGCGGACAGGGTGGGTCAGTTAACAAATGATTAAAAACTCATTGATTCTGCGAGACAAGTCAAAGGAGGAAGTGAGTGGCTTGTAATCTGTCGATAGGTGTTGGTTTCGGTTAGACAATTGGGGGTGGGGGGAGTGGTCTGGCGCCTCTGTCAAGTTTCCTGAGGGTTCAAACAATGAAAAAAAGGGCCAGATTGACTTCAAGCTGATGGTCAAGGGGTTACGAACTCCTCCGTCCATCTTCATTTCTGCCTCATCATTGTGTGCAAATAGACGGGGAGAGAGACAAGAAAAGAGAGAAGCAAAAAAGATGACAAATGGCACATAGGCTACGTGTTTTCTCCCGAGACCCCAAAATGCAAAACATGGGAGTGGGCACAGGGGGAGTGGCAGAGTGGTAACAATGGGGGCAGTGATGCAAAAGGGTGGTGGAGATTGGGGAGAGGGTGGGGCTTCAAAATGGGTATCATCCTTATGCTCAAGGTTGAGTTTTTTTTTCTCTGAATGACTCAGGAGGGACACGTGCCATCCTCCGGCAAGGGTGCGAGATGGGTTTTAGGGGAGGGGTTGGGGGTTTGTTTGGGGGTTGATGACGGTGGGAGGTGTTGGTTCAAAAGCTCAGAGATGTCTGCGTCTGCCAATGTTCTTTGTTCCCCCAGCTGCTGGTGTCACTGCTAACACCCCAAAGTCATTCCCTCAGGACTCCCCCCCCTCCACACACACCCACACCCACACACACACACACACACACACACACACACACACACACACACACACACACAC
>JASCQY010000173.1:17669866-17682293 GCA_030264315.1 Sardinella tawilis
GCATGTGTGGACAGTGTGTGTAGGTGTGTGTGTGCGTAAGTTAGTGCATGTTTGTGTGTGGTGGAGGGTTGTTGCTGAGGTGTGTGGGGAAAATGAGAAGAAGAGGAGGAGGAGGAGGAGGAGGAGAGGGGGAGAGGAGGAGAAGAGACGGTACGAGAGAAGAGAGAAGGGGGAAATGATGAGACAAAAAGAAAGCCAAGAAAGGAAGCGAGAAAACGGGTGAGAGAGAACGAAAGACAGATAAAAGACAACAATGAAATGTACAAAAACCTAATGGCAAACCACCAACGCTGTGTGGGAGAGAAGGTGGCGAGAGAGATGAGTGAGCGAGTGGGTGTGACATCAGGGACACAACCGGACAGATTTCCCCTGCCGTCTGACAGGGCACACCCCTGCGCTGGAGATAAGGGTACAGAGAGAGAGTGGGCGGTGTGGTGACGGGACTTTTTCCCTGCTGCCGCAAGGTGTCATGGAAAGAGATGCATACGGGGGATCCATATCACACTGACCCGAAATGAATGAGCTTGACAATGGAAACTCTGTGTGTGTGTGTGTGTGTGTGTGTGTGTGTGTGTGTTTTGAGAGACAGTGGGACAAAGAAGGATAGTTTAGGTAAACCCTTTCAATTCGTACCAGCTGAGAGGGCATACGGCGCGCTGCGAGGCTTTTGTCTTGACAACCGAAACACCAGCAGACCACACATCGCTCTCTCTGTCTGCAAGTGCTCACAGAGGAAATGACATCAGCTGCACATAGCGCACACTATCCATACTTAACTTTTTTTTTTTGAAGAAACCACAAGGAGAACTGAAACTGCAGCTGTCAGACTCAGCAACACGCCATTCATATTTGCAGCTCATTGAAATATTATTAGGCTACTCAATACAACTCTCCAGCATCAATGCACACTTATACATAGGGCTGCGAGTAACAATTGTTTCTACAACATTAATCTAGCAATTCTTTTCTAGATTAACCAACTGCTTCTTTGCTTGCTAAAACTGTGAGTGTTTCCCAAAGATGGAAATTGTCTTCTCACATGCCTTGTTTTGTCCACATGATGAAGAGATTTAGTTTAGCTGAGTTTAATTTTCAAGTCTAAGAAAGTCCTGTCAGAATTTATTTTTTTTTCCTTAAAAAACAAACAAACAAACAAACAAAAACCCCAGTGCAAACCAATTAGTCAATTACTAAAATAGTCCTTGATTACTAATAGATGGCTGACTGATTCATGGTAAATTACTGCAGCCCTACTTTTACTGTGCGCCTACAGACCTCTGACTCCATTGGGACAGAGGAGCATCAGTGACTCCTGAGGAGAGAAAGGTCATCTTTATTTGGATGATATGACATAGATGAACACACCTACATAATACATCCCAATGGCTAAATGTAGGTGTGTTCAACTTTTCTGTGTACAACTCCGTAACCATGAGGATGTGTTTGTTTAGCACATCCTTGTGCAAAAGATAAAAAAAGAAGTCACTGTCTAATGACATCAGGTTGTGTGGGAGGCACCACACCAGAAAAAAACAACCATAGGCTGGTGTGCTAACATTACACTTTGTATTCCATCCCTCAGTCTCTCTCTCTAAAAATCCATTTGGGTTCCACAAACATTGGTAGTGCCTCTCCAATCAGGCAGCAGCCAACACACCGCCTCATCACCTCTCAGTGTCAATATGCCCTTTCCAATAAGATGCTGACTTCAACATACTGGATATTGCCTGCTGCGCACTGTTCCAAACCTACCTACGGTCCCTCCACCTCCCCCCATCCCCCCTGAAAAACATTCCCCCTAGAAACCTGCAGCCCCTAGCACAAAGGGGAAACAGCTGACCTAAAGGGAGCGCGCCTCCATAACTGACCCCTTCATCGCTTCCAGCTCCATAAAAGAGCAGTAGCTCTGACACAAAGTGGACAAAGCCTCTCTCACATGACCCTACAGAGAGAGCAAAGCTTTCATCTACAGGACAGCTGACCAGAGGGGGAAAAAAAAAGCAAAACAAAATGGAAAGAAGGAAAAAAAAAGAGAAGAAAACAAGAGTCACATTGAAAACAAAGAGACAAAGAGACTGGGATGATCTGATCACACATACGTACTGTACACACACACAGCGCATTAGATCAATCCAGCCGTTACAATGACACACAAAGCTGATCAATGTCTGAGTTGCTGGCATTTTAGTGCAATTAACATTTTATCTCAGTGACCTTTCACCTCAATGCTCAACAACCCTATCAGAGACTCCAGTCAACAGCACAAGATTTAATTACACATCACCCAAAAATAAAAGAGAATCTAAAATCAATCACCCAATCAATCTTCCCCAGCATTGACTGATTGCATCACTGAGCGTCAGGTCCCCGAAATAGCTCGATGGACAAATATAATGTCCTCTTGGACAGAGATATGGGAAAGGTAAACTGACGTCAACATGACCCCAAATCTGGTCCAAATACCAGATGCCGTTGTGTCTTTTCCAAGTCTGACTCAATTCTAAAGTCTCTCTATCCCAATTTAAGGTCAGAGCCCCACTGACACATCCTTAAACAGACCTGACAGAAATCCCCTGACTTTATTGCAAATCTATTACAGACTGGGAAGAGAGTCGGGCCGCATCAGACAGTTTCTAAGGACAACTTACCCATCCGCCTTGGCTCTGGATCCAAGGCTGAATGTGTTCGTCCAGGTAGACGGTCATCCAGTCGGCGATGCGTCCAACCAGAGAACTCATCTCCTTTTCCACGCACTCCACACACAGTGCTCCGCCAAAGGCAAACAGGCCCACCACGCGACCCCAGTTGACGCCATCCCGGAACACCTCGTCCATGACGCTCTCGAAGCTCTGGTAGGCTGTGGCAGGTGTGATGTGCAATTGCGAGGAGAGGTCGCTGAACGCCCGCGCATAGCGCAGTTCAAACTCGTTGGCAGAGTCCCGCAGAGCCTCCTTGACGGCGTCCATACCAGCCGAGGAAGCCGTTGGCGACCGTGGGGGTGTGGAGGCGGATGCGCCCCCTTGCCCGCTTGTGCCATTGGCAGACCCGTTGGGAAGAGGGGTCGCTGTCGTTGTGGTAACCGCTGCCGCCCCAGTCCCCGGCTCACCCTCTCCATCCACCTGTCCCCCCTCAGTCCGAACTGTGCCGTCTGTGAGCTCAATGTGGCTAATAGGATAGTTCCTCTGGGACAATTTGTAGTTTATATAAAACAGCACCAGTTCCCTGTTGCTGTAAGATGCTTCCTGTTCAGTCATAGTTGCCTCTTTAAATGGACTAAATACAACTTTAAATAGGATAACCTCCACAGTGGGCACCTGTTGTCCAACTCTCCAAGCTTGCTCCACCTGTCTGTGGCTTCAGGCGTCCCAAGCTGTTTGCACGGACATCAAGGACCAGAACAAGGGGGACTGTCCACGATCCTCATTGGAGTCCTCTCTTTGTTGCCCCAAAAGAAGCAAACACAAACAGGGCTGCAGCACTGGTTTATAACCTGAGAAGACAGAAAGAAGTTAAGACCTCAGCTGGACATCGGCTATCCTTTAATTCCTCTCCTAGTAGGCTATATACAGTGGGCAAGGTAAGAGTAGATAGAAATCTGACAGGGGTGGAGAGGAGAAGTCTTCGGAGTCTCCGCCTTGATTGGGGTGCGGGGGGCTGGCTGGCTGGGCGGGCGCAGAAGCTATGGAGCATATGGTAGCCCATCACCTGCTGCCCCTCCACGCTAGCATTACACCCCCCCCCCCCCAGCCTCTGGCTCAAAAACAGAAGAAAGAAGTCCAGTCTCCACTGACCTTGACACGGGTGAATTTTAAACAGCTAGGGTGTTCGCAGGGACTGCGTGAATAGAATTCTGATTGCCATATTTGATCCAGAGTATATCGTGGAGAATCTGTGATACAGAGACTATAACTAGGTGTATTTTCCACAACAAGGCGATTTGTGAGGCATACATCCAATCAAAGCAAAACTAACTTCTTGGGTTCACGTGAATGTATAAATGTCACACTAAGCAACAGACGATTTTAGAAATGTGTATGTTAATATACCAGCAAAAATACCTTTCCTTGTCCGTAAAAACATCCACTCACCGAATCGTTTCTTTAAAAAAGCAATAAGCACATGGGTCTGCGTCGCGTGGCGGGAGGTAGACTAGGGCACTGACCGTGCAAAGAAATTAAAGCGCTGGCAGACACGTGAGAACCGTGTGGTCGAGCCCACTCTCGCACCTCGCCACAAACGTGCGTGGATCCTTTATGGTGATTATGGCATTAGCGCTGGCCAATTATGTATTTTTATCAGAAAGGTGTTGTGTGAATGAAAAATAAATCATTTGCGACATGACTGGGTACTCTATTTGCATTTGTGATACATTCACATCTTGCACTTATCGGAGATTTCCTATGTGGCTAGCCAGCTCAAGACAAGACTATTCTCTATTCAAATGGTCAAAAATGCTACATTTGCTGCCCAAAACAACAACGAAATGCACATGCAATACATCAAACCGCTGTTAAGCAAGCGTGTCCTGTTCGGAAACAGACATTATTTGGAGATGTTACAGTTGTTTACATTAGACTATCGCATGCTCAATGAACACAACATTCGACATACAGAGCAATGGCTTTACTCCTACACTAAGACGAATAAACACGTTCATACTTCTAAATATGTGTCCCATCAGTCTTCCTGGTGTTTACATTCTACTACAAATAAAAAATGTGAATTGACCAAGGATCACTCCAGCACCTCAACATTCACGCTTTGCTCTAACATAAGAGGGTGAATTACAGTTAGAGATTGTTAAAGTTAGTTGGACCACGAGGAGGGTTATGTCAACACCCGCTTGACCTGTCAGCTTCCAAATAACATAGGAAATGCCGCGTTAGTATCCGTCGTCTTACCAAATAAAACTGTTGGGGATCTTTTATTCCCTGTCCGCTCTTCGCTGCTCTAGTCAGTGGACAAAAACGTTGGTATTTTGTTTATTACTCGTGAACTATCTACGCACAGCCTAAAGTGTGTGAGAAGAATATGCCAGACCCAGGAACCTCCCCAGCCCTACCTCCCCTCTCTCCGATAGGATAGGCCTATTATAAACGTCCCTGGCTTAGAGCCCAGCCTACCACCATTACGTAACAAGAAGTGTCCATCCCTTTCATCTACAACCGACGCCTGGTTGAAGGTTTTTTTTTTCAGAGAAGAGCTGTCATGTATCACAACCTTTCTAACAGGTTATCATATACCTTTACAAACGGATGTACAACCTAAGAGTTTCATGAGCAAATAAACAGGTTTACTTGAGAAAAACGGTATCGGAAGTGAAGCGAGCATCTCGAACATTTCAACTAACATGATAGCCTAATGTTTTAGCCAGCTGCAAAAAAACTGCATTACAATCTACCTGAATAAATCCAGACAATAAATTATAAATTGTACAGGGCCACCTGAGAGGATTACGCGTTATTCACGCCATGAAATTTGTATAATTTTATAACGCTAGGCCACCGCTTTCCTTTTGACACGTAGCTTATTCACGTATGGCTGACTGAGCTGAAACTAAATTCCCAATACAAACGAAGATTAAAGTTTTCATCATGTGGAAAATACTTGATACTACTAAAACTCAGTGCTTTAATTCAACTCGCTTACATGGATACGACATCGCTAACATAACCTAACGTTAACACTACTTCTCTTCGTGTTACCCAAGACTAGTCTACATTTCCCGTGCAAGCCTGGCTATCTACGTCAGTTTCTCCCATTAGCTGGCAAGGATCACTGACAGGGCTTTACCACAGCTTGCCATTTCGCAATGATAATGTCCCCTAAACTGAATAAAAGAACACGATAAACGTTAAAATGGTAGACTTTACCGTCTGGACTACAAGCTAACTGGTTCCACTTACTCAGTATGTTCCGGGGAGGAAATCCCTGATTTGCAGCATGATTTTGTTTTTAGGTGCGCCTGTTTCCAGTCGGGATGAGATAAAATCCGACATTTCTAGTGCAGCACTGGCTGGGAAACCAAACGATACAGTATCGTAAAAACCCACTTTGGTTATGCATTGGTTACAGGCATACGGATGTTCCGCCCTCAACACTGACAGTGAATGACGCTTAGCAGTACAACCAACAGAGAGACGCTAACGAAGCACAGATAAACCTTGCAGGCAGCCTTAAAACTGCCGTTGGATAGTTATCTTTGTGCACTAACATCTTCTGCAATTCCGTTCCATGATTGTGCATATTTACATTATTCACCCACCCCTTATAAAATATATTCTCCAGTCGCTTTCAAACACTCGTCAGATAATATAAGCTAACTCTTGTTAGCTTTCTCGGTGCTCTATAGTGGCTCGCTAATGTGAACAGCGTTACAACATAAGCAAAGATTGATTGATATAATATATCGCAAATTAGACTTACCGGTCTGCTACACTGTTCCAGAGTAAATGTGTATGAAATAATGGCATCTTTAAAAGCTTGTGCAGTTATCCGTATGAGACCACAGTGTAACTTAACGTGGTTTTTAGCTAGCCATCACTACACAAGTAAAGTAAGAAACCCCAAAACAAAGAATTTGGACGCTCTATGGTAACCTTTGTTACCCTGATATTGCTTGGCGAACATTCCATGCGTTCATTACAAGGCAGCGCCACGCTGTGGTTCATATCTCATTGCCTCATAATTTTGTAGCCACACACCCGATTTTATGTCATCCTTCAATGAAGATACAGTAATTAGAAGTGCTGAAGACAGGCAAGATTTTTTAAATGTTCCTAATCATCATTAGATACCGCATCATTAGAAATCGCTCTCTCAAAAATTATTTGAAATGGATGTGATTCAACTGGCCTTTTAAGTAGTTAAGTAGCCATAGTTTAAAAGAACCGTATTTAAGAGATACATGTAAATTAATCATACTTTGGCCCTGACATATCACAAGACATTAAGGAATCATAATAATTTCAAGTACTTTTATCACTGACAACAGTGATCCAGCCTGAATATTGCCATTTCAAAAGTGAATTTGCAGCCCTCAACTTGTGTTGACGTTGTCATTGTGTTTACTATTATGTTTTTTGGCCTGTTGCGCCACCCTCCACCTACCTAATTTTGGCAACCTAGCTGGCAAAATCTTGTCTGGGAGGAGGAGGAGAGGATAGTTTGCTCTGTAGTATTTTGAATGTGGTTGCAGTACCAGTTTTTGGCCACAAACTTACATACTTTTCCTTTAAGGGAGCAGATCCTTTTAAGTTTCTTGAAAGCTTCCCTTTGGCCTACTACTGAAAGTTCAAGGAGATTCAAGTGGTGGAACACTGGAAGATTGCAATCATTTATGCATCAGGTCCAAAGACCAAAATATCAAAAACTGTAGCCTACTTTTGGCAGTATCGTGTAATTCTGGGACAATACAATAAACACCTAGAATTTACAGTACATTATTACAGTACATTATTCATTAGGCCTAAATTATGTTTATTATTACATGCTGAAGTGAACCTTCTGCTGGCGACATTCTCTTGATGAAAGCCTGTAGCAATTAAGTAGTTTGCATTCTGTAATTAGAAAAAGTGACTGAAACCCTTTGCAATTACACATTTTCTAAAAGCCTTCTCCAAATTTAATCAAACGTGCATTTTTGATATGTCCCACCTTCTTGCTCCAACAACATTGGAGGAGGAAGGTGGGAAGCGCAGAAACAAATATTGCTTTATTTCTCTAAATAAAAAGTGTGTTTTAACCTTCAAGTTGCACTTAAACATTAAATTACAGTTTGTCAGTTTTTGTTGAGGAATAATGGATAAAACCCACCTCATTTAAAGGAACCAACTGGACTTTTTAAGGAGGTTTACCATTTTTACAGATCAGACTAGTCATGCTGTTTGATCAGAGCGGAAACTTTATTGGTTACTTCACCAAATGTTTGGAAGATTACGTCACAATATGTTTATAGTATCGCATTTATTTTTTCTATATTACATGAAAACTTTACAGTTTTTATTTCTTCATATACTATATATATATTTATATATATTTATATTCCCCTTTATCAGGGAAGGAAAAGTAGACATCCATACTTTTAAGGGAAGGAATGCTTCTCAGAAAATATTTAAATGCACTTCAAAGAATTAAATACATCCTCATAAAAAAAAAAAAACCCAAACAAAACAAACAACGGGTTTACATTGTACAGGATAATTTGAAGGCTCAATACTGATGGTTTGAAGGTTCACAAGTGATGGATATTTACTGCATACAGTGAACAAGCACTTAATAGTCCTCTATGTTCACTTGGGCATAACAACAGGCGAGTTCGTTGGCATTCCTTTTCATTCAGCCACTGCAGCACAATCATAGGGGGTTTAACAAAAAGCATAAATAAAAAGTATTTGTAAAGTACAAAAGTCTTTAGGTGCCATCACCTGATAGTTTTCTTCACGTTCTTCAATTAACTTCATTCTGAGGCAACTTTAGAAATGCCACGGCTTTAAAACATCCATGTTTGTCTCTAATGTTGAAGTCAAGGAGATGAGGAATGTCAAGAGCAGAATTAAAACATGAAATAAAAAAATAAGACTTTTTGCAGCCACTCTCCACAGTAGAAAAAACAGAATAGGCGTGTGCATTTGATTGTGTACATCATATGTGAGAGGCTTAAGTGATGTTACTGATCATATTTAGAGGTGATGGCTTACTTACTTTGTTTGCCGTCGTGAACAATTTTTGCTTTCGCAAATTAAAAGGGTGGGAGAAGTTATACAATGACCGTGATGATGAAGACCATCGCTTAAACCGTTCTATATCAAGCGGCCCAGACTGGGCCATTTTGTGTTTACATTTGTTGATATCAATTCCAGGCACAAATTTTGTTTAACAGCTGCAAACTGCCTAAACAAATAAACCAACCAGATGATATGGTATTTTAGAGTTGCTTTTCCTGCCACTATTTGATTTCCTTGTTTGCTCAGTCTTATAAGCATAGAGACAATCATTGACAAAAACATACACAGAACAACCAAAACAACCAACAAACAAAAACCCAGGATACATGACCGTAATAAATTATTATTGTTCTAAGATTTCTGTCTTCACTGGACAACACTGGACGATGTGCACAGCCAGTGCAGAGTAGAGAGCAGACCTCTACAGTGTCACAGTGCTTCTTTCTGACATTGGAGGGTCAGAGGAGCTGGATGTCAATGACAAACATTTAGAGTAGCCTCCGTTTTCTCCCAGGGGAAAAAAGAAGGGGGTAAAAAAAAAACCCTCTCAGAAACCCAAAGTCAACAATCTCCGCCTGTTCCCAGGACCCATGCATAGTCTTTTTACTCAAACCTGGGAGAGGGCAGGGGTTGTGCTTGCTCTGTCCCTTTTTCTTTTCTTTCTCTTTTTCTCTCTCTCTCTCTCTCACTCACACACACACACACACACACACACATACACACACACACACACCCTTAGACATTCAACCTTGGATCCCCACCGTTGCCTCAGAGAGTTTTCATTTTGGGTCCATGTGGCTGCCCATCCTCTTGTGCAGAGCTCAGGGTGCTGTCTGCAGGTTGGTGGAGCAGGCCTCTGGGGCAGCGATGTGGAAGACAGACCCGATGCGGAGGAAGAAGCGGCGTAGCACAGCACGTAGCTCGGGGATGAGATCGAACTGCATCATCTCACACAGGTGGGGGTAGTAACAGGACGCGTGTGGTTTGAACTGATGGGGGAGAAGAGAGATTTGGTATTAGCCATCTGTTAGGATTGGTATTAGAGGATAGTCTCAATGAGGCAGCCACCACTCTTGAGGTTTTAGAACTTTCTAATACAGCAATTAGAAAGCATAATTTTTTCTATCTTTTATGGGAAGGAGTCAAGATTGCCAGGAAAACCTGTACTGGCATTTAAAGTGCTTTAAGTGCTTTTTATACTACACAGTGCCCTTTATCCTGACTACCATCATTATAGACTGTGTGGCCACTGTGTAGCGACTATGTGGCCATCTTTTTGGCTCTTGGGCAGCAGCATCTGGTAGTTTAGAGCCTTCACTACAACTGGAATTACTGGAACTAATTCATCTCCCACCTTTTCAACAGCACGAGGTGGAACAAGGGCCTGGTACAGTGCCTCAGCTAACCCCAGTGCTTTACCCAGGACAAACATAGCCAAATGATGAATGGATGTTTTAAATTTCACTGATCGGTAAATATGTAAAAAGGTTTATTTGCATATGTTCTTTACAACACACACACACACGGCAAGGATCTCCGGAAGCAGGCTATGGAGTTTATTTTTTCTGCATCGTGGTCGCAATAGGACGTCACTGGCAGGGATTTCTTCCTGCAATTAAATGCAAAAAACACATGGCTGGGCTTTCCTCTTGCTAGACCGAGGACAATGAACAGCCCCTGCTTAGAAAGATGCCGCTCAACCGAGCCCGAGGCAGTCACCTTTCTGCCTGTGTAACGCCGGGATTCTCGCTTATACATAAAGGTCAGCTCTCAAACTCGCTGAGTTATCAGTCGTCTCCTTCCTGTTTGATCACTAAACACAAGTGCGTCCGGGAAGCAAGTTAAATAAGGGGCTCTCCTCACAGGAGCGCAGACTTCACAGGGCAACCATTTCCCCATGTGTAATGGCACATATGCAAAACAGGTGGTAGTGTTCCTTCACAAACTAACGTTTCATTAAAAGTTTATATACAGTATACAATAAAAAAAGAACTTATTTTTACCTCTGTTCTGAGATATTACCGTTTACATGTTAAATTGTAAGGAGGTGGTTTGCAGTGCACTTTGAGAACAATGTGATCACAAGCATCATAATGTCATACATGCATGTGTGTTGATTCCAATATAGTGTGTTGATCCATGCACTGTTTAAAGTTCATAGAACACGCTCAACTCACGAAATTACTCTGTGACTGGGTGCAATTCCATAACACAAACAAATACCAAATCAAAATGTATTAGTTGGAAGAGAATGTTTTTGGATTCATCAGCTTGATACACTGATGCCTAATGGGCTAAATGAGGACATTTTGTTGAACTGCTTTTTATTTGTCATTATTTTTTCTTGTCGTTTTATGATTTCATGTAGCCTGGGAATACCCATGCTGCCCTGCACACTCGTTCCGAACTGCACGACAGCCTGGAGACCATGGCCGGAATTTCCGCATGGATTTAAGAACCAATCACAGAACGGGGAGAGATGGCAAGGCGATGCACAAAATATTGGACAAACGGAACCACAAGTCCCTTACGAGAGAATGTATGGGTGGTCCCCAGATTAAATCTCACTTGAGATTTAGGCTGGTGTTAGCCCGGCTAGTTTTCATGCATACATCAGAGTCAATTAGTCAAGTGGGTAGATACACTTGTGGTAGTTATTTGATTGCCCTTGTGAGGGAGATACCTGAAACGTCTGATTACAGGCAATAAAGTTGTATGTGACTAGGAGTGCTATTCTTCCATGCATGGTTTCCAATAGAGTACCTTATCGTCCGGAAGTCGGAGTGTTCTGGTGAGCATCAGAAGCAGCAAACTGGTCCAGGCCTCTCTATGACTCTCTGATGTCAGGCTAATAAAGTAGCCCAGGGCTTCACTGCCGACACTGTAAACACACACACACACACACACACACACACACACACACACACACACACTCTTTACCCAGCCTCTCACTGAAGCATAGCATATCACGTCAAAACAACAGTTATTTCAAGAAGTTACTTTGACCTACTGGACATGACCATTTAAATGCAAAACAGGGCCATTAAATATACTTCACCACCAAATATCTGCCCCAAGCTAGTTCCAGGCCTGTCTCAGCATATTTGCTGAAGCACACTGAGGTCAAAGACCTGACTTTAAAACATTAGCCAGTTTCCTTCCTTCTTCTTTGACTGTGTTAGCAAAAAAGTTAGGAGCTCAAAAATATGAAATGAACTCACAGCAATAAGCGGGTCTGGATGTCTGGCCAGGAGTCCTGCAGCTTCTGGTCAGAGTACATGCGGAAGAGGATCCTAAGGCAGCAGGCCAGGCTGCTCGTCTCCTGCTTCAGCAAGTTGGGCTTCGACTTGCCCTTGAATCCTGTTGGGGGTCAATCGCCACATCATTATATATTGGAAAAAAAAAAAAAAACAAACAAGGTCAACAGACCTAAGTCACGCGCAAACACTGCCGTCATTAATGTAAAGGCCCCGCAAACCTGATTGAGACAGTCAAAAGTGTCTGAGACACTGAAAAAAGCAGAACAGTTTCTGATCGACGGACCGACATGGCGGCATACAGAGTCGCGGCATGCGACTAAAAAAACAAGTTCTCAGCGTCCTGTGACTCAGCTTGCTTTAGTTAAAGCAGAGAGGGTAAAAGCGGAGCGAGAGGAACCAACGTCCGTTCAATTCCGTGTTCTATTTTTGCAAGGGGGAGGG
>JASCQY010000173.1:17682393-17692955 GCA_030264315.1 Sardinella tawilis
TTGTGACGTGACAACTTATGCAGACCGGAACTATTCACGTTCGCTCCCGTTGTAACGTATTATGTTGCTCTATCTTGCTCAATATTCTATAATCTTTGGTTAAAGTGCTGAAGTAAGCAAGCATGCATGGCAATTACACCAGAACCACTTGCAGGTGCTCATGCCCCTATAATAGAGGGTTCAAAAAGGACAGAGTGCACAAAAAAAAAAAAAAAAAAAAGATTTCATCTGTTTCTCTGTGTTGGACAGTCAGTTAAAAGTAATGGCAGAATAAACATACATACTTAACATTTATAAATGTAAATGGTTTGTCTGCCCTTGGGGTTGTTCATCATCAGACTTGTTTATAATTCTACGATCAGACCTACCTGCCCTCCAGAGCGCGGTCCTCTGCTCATTGTTGGAGTTGAAGTCCCGGGCGAAGGTGTGCGACTCCAGCAGGCAGTCGAGGAGTTTGAACAGGTGCTGTGAGGCCAGATGTTTGTACATGCCCTGATCTGCCTCCACTGAGATCTCCTCTCCCTCCTCAAGCATATCCCTCTGTGGGGGAGAGATAGCGTGCAGCCATGCACCACCAACTTCACTTACTTTGCTATACGTTATTAGTTTGCTATGTTGTATGATTATTAGTTTGTACATTTGTAATGTAGATTAAACACAATGCAGTGAGGATATTCCTACCCAACCGGTACACAAAAAGTACCTTGATTTGATTTGACATAAATGAGCCTGCTTGTGTTGATACAATAATTTAAAGTCACGTAAAGCTATTTCTAAAGTTGGGTGACGCTAGGCAAAATGAATTAATGGAATAAAAATGAATTTAAAAAAAAAAGAAAGAAAAGAATGCAATAATAATAATAAAGCAAAACAGCAACTATCTTTAATGCAACCCACCTTTTTAGATCAATTATTTTGATAGGGCTAAATTAAGTATAGTAGGATATAAATCCAGGGTGGATAAAAATGTCTCCGGCTACAGACCTGTGCAGCCGCCATATTCTCGGCATCCTCCTTCTTGCTTGTGGCTGGGAAGAAGACTATGTTATCGATAGTCTGAATCAGTTCCAGCTGCACCACACACTTGATGAGAAGGCCGGCAAAGAGCTTTTGGTCAGACACCCCTGCAGAGAGTAAAGATACAACCACTAACCAATAGGATAGGCACTACAGTAGCATAGACTTGAAGCAAAGTGCTTAGAGGAAGGATGATATGATGGCATGCCAAAAGCACAGACTAAGCTTTTTTTCTTTTTTTTTTTTCAAGAATTACACAAAAAAACGGAACTAAAATACTTTTGTAGACGATTTGGGCAAAAACATTTTTTTTGCCAAAATATAACAATTATTTCAGGAAGGTGACAGTATTGGACATGGAGAGATGTCAAAAAGAAGTGCAGAATGAGAGACATTAATAATCAGTGGTTTATCTATGGACATTTGTGGTGCATAGAACATGAGGTTCAGGAAGTGGATAGAAAATAGGTAGATGAGAATGATCAGCGGGAGACGTTAACAGACAGGTGCAGAGTGTGATAGGGGCCTTAGTAGAGATGAGTATGCGGTTGGTGGCTTACTGGTGTGGGACTTGCCCTTCCAGGTCTCGTCACTGGCGGTAGACATCTGACTATGCCCACGGTCAGACAGCGTCCTTTCAAAGCTGCTCTGGGACAGGGTGTCTACATCCACATCCTGTGCCCACACACACACACACACACACACACACACACACACACACACACACACACACACACACACACACACACAAACAGTACAAATTATACATGAGGCACCGGGACAGATTTACAAAAACACATGAAGCCATCAATCATCAGTCATCACACTCAGACATGCAATAATAACAGTGGGTAGTACTAATGTCAGTCTGGGTGTATGGGTTTGTGCGTGTGCGCAGGGCAAGTTTAATGTTTGCTTGAAATATTGTTCTCTCACCATGTGTTTCCCATCTCCCACCTCCTCTTCCTGCCCCACGGGTCTCCATGTCAACAAGCTAGGGGGAAAAGTAATTTCAAACGCTCATAAATTATTCTGTCAGTACTGGGTGTGTCATTTAAAAATGTTCGCAATCCTTCCAACATTTTAAATCAAAATAACAGAAACTCTGAAAAAAAGTAATGAAGCTGGATTTGAAGTTTTAGATTTTGCAACTTTGTGTGTAATGGTAGGCAACCAATGCACATGGGGGACTCGTCAGTACACAGGTCACACAGACATGGACGGAGGTAACAGTGATGCCTTACGCATGGGGGCAGGTGGTCTGGAAAATCTCCAGCATGCAGACACAGGTGATGTTCCACACCTCGGGACTGAACTTCTCCCCGTTCAGGATCACCAGGTTTTCCAGGCAATTAGTACCCGACCGAGCCAGCTGCTCATTATCTGCAAGGGGGCAAAGAATTCCCATTAGTTCGACAGGAACCTTCCTCACCATATGCAGTTGCTTCCCCCAGGGACCTGGTGAAAAGAAGCATTTCATGCAGGCACAACATCGAGTTGATTCACTCTCTGTTGGAAGGAAACCACTCTTTTTCCATGGCTATAGAATTACTGCCATTATGCCGCCGACATGGTCACCGTTTAAGGTTCTCAAAGAACCTTGGAAACTGATCTTGACGCTGTTCTGCAAGGTGATCGGCCCAGTGGACAGTGTGTGACAAGTGACGCCTGTGGCCTACCTTGTTTGACACACCACTGTAGCTGGGTGAAGAGGTCCTCTAGCAGGATCTCGCTCAGCGGCTCATAGAACTGTGTGAAGACGTCACAGATGGCGTACAGGGCGTGGTTGCAGGTCGTGGTCATCCACTCGGTCTTCTACAATTACCAAAACGAATAAAAGCCAATAAGTTAAAGAATGAAAAATTTAAATACAGAACAGTGCGTGCTCCCACACCATACCAAACCCATTATCCAGGAAGATGGGTACTTCTAAAGTGATAGTTTTAGAAAACTTTGCACATATGTGACCACCGGCCTCACCTCAGTTTGTTGCTCTGGGAGTTTCATGTTGTCAAAGATGCGAAAGATAATCCGGAACAGGTCGTGCCACCAGTGCTTCTCAAAGGTGCTACCGTAACTCTTCATGATCTCAAACATAACCGTCAGACCCCTGAGAAACAAAGACACACACACACACACACACACACAGACAATTCATGGTACAATGATCCATACAGATAAAAATGTCAGAGCTTACAAATGTTTTCCTAAAACACACATAAGTACAGAGAATTGTATCCTTACATATCATCATTACCAACAACACAAACACACATATAGTGCATCATCACACCTGTCAGTCAATACTGGGGGCCAATGGCATACTAGCCTGGTCTCAAACCCATCCCCTCAGGGGGAGGGAGATGATAAATCGAGCGGAAGCCTAAGCAGGGCTGAGGCCAGGCTAATGGCAGACCACTTCAAACATTCAAACACAAAATGCCCTGAAACTGCAGGTGTGGGCGACATCATCTCACCTCGTCCGCACATCCAGCTTGCAGCGGTTGATGATGCAAGAGAGCTCAAAGAGGATGGGAAACCAGCCGCGCACCCACACCCGGTCGCCGGGGGCAACGTTCATGTCGTCACTGGTGTACTCCCTCAGAGCCTGTCATGGCAAAGCACTCATCACTTTACTGAGCCCAATAGCACTGTTAGGCGCCATTCAGACTGAATCCGTTTTTCACCTTCAAAACCGCGAGTGTTCTAGAGTAGCGAGTGACAAAAACACGCAAGGTAGAAACCGATAAATGTACATGTTGTTGCTATGACAGCATAGATACGGCTAAACCCATAACTCCCTGACTTAGCTATGACTGGCAGCTAAGCAACAACCCATTGTTAAAGGAAATGCAACTTCAAAAGTTGAAGAATTTTTAACTTTGAGCGCCTCGCTTCTTTTTCACCCTGCGCCTTGCTCATTTAAACGCGAGGCGCGTTGCAACGGTCATGTCGCATCGTTCCATAGGGAAACAATTGAATTCGAATGCCTGGAGGTGAAAAAAACGTGTCAGTCTGAATGGCCCCTTAAGGGTCCAAGCAAAGAAGCTTACTTGCTCCTTAGTCCCATTCATGACAATAAAACTGACTGTGAAGAATGCAGCACAGGGATGGGCTTTGGTGAATCAACAACTGAGGCATAGGTCAGAGAAAGAAAAAAAAAAAAAGATATCATAATGACTGCGTTGACTTGTTGCCGTGGTAATTATCGATGCAGTAAGTCTTAAGTTGGATCGTCTGGGACTGGGAATGTGTGCGAAAAACACTGCAAGAGCATAGGAGTGGAAAGTGTTGACATCACTGTGTCCAAGGAATTTGAACACACCTCTAATGAAACACAGGCCATGTTTCGGTGGAAGGTGTCTGGACATTGTTCCAGAGTTTGTCATTCTGAGTATTAGACAGCATTGAATGTCCAATACAGTATATAAGCTCATATTTTACGGGTATTTCAGAGGTATTGCATGTGAGATATGAATCATGTAAATACAAAGCATTTATGAAGGGACCCTTCAGTAGAAAACAAACATCATGTACATTGGTTTATGCTATCAAATTCATCATTCAGCCCTGGATCCATGGGCAAGTCTCCCTACAAACAACAGGCTATCACTTTATACAAGTACAGTAAACACCCTGTGAGACTGACCTGAGGCCTGTCAGACACATATTTGGCGCAGTGGCGGATGAGGCGAATGGCCTCCATGCTGGTGTCTGGAAATGCTGCGTTGCACACAAACTCCGAGAGACACTTCACAGCATCCTGGAAGGAATCGATGGCCGCAGCAAAGTGCTGCTGAAATGTGTTTGCTAGGAAAACATACAAAGATTGCCTTGTTATAAACACTCTAAATAGTTCATTAGCCGTTACCCAGGTGTTGCAGCCAGTCATTTCAATAGGGCTAATAGGAGTTGCATAATGCAGTCACATGCTCTGTTTTAGTGCTAGATGCTAACATCGACCATCTTAAATGAACATTTCTGATGAGCCGAAATGAATTATGTTAGATTCCGATGGCTTGCAGAGGTGACTTACTGACGATATGTCCGGTGGTCTGGAAGGCGAGCTCCACAATGGTTTCGTCGTGGTCGGATGCAGCCTGGTGGAACACAGAGAAGATGTTCTTCCAACCGGAGCGGATGTTGGCGGCCTGCGAGTTCACCATCTGTGCCACACAGCGGATCACCATGTCCCTGATAGTGGGAGACCTTAAAGGAAGGGGCAAAGGGCAGTTAGAAAGGTCCGGTTTATCAACCATCGATAGTATCATTTGTTTCTAATCTTTATCGTGATCATGTTCTAATTTATGGATTTTAGATAAAATTGTCAGCCAAACAACGCCATTGCAACAATTTCATTTTCATGTTCATAAAACACCTTGCCTGGTTCACACAACTATTCCAATGCTAGGCAGCACTGGGTCTGGCCAGGCATAATACAATTCCTGGTTCTCAAATATAAAAAAATATGTGTTTCAAATTTGAAGCACCTGCCCCCCTCAAATGTCTCAGTCTGCTGGTGGAGTTCCCAAATCTGCGGGAAACCGAAACCTGTGAATAGCATGCTTGGCCATACGTCACGGAATGGGCGAGCCCAGACTATAAAACACCAGCACTTTATTTTCCCTCCATTCATGAATTTTAAATGAACTTCCCTCAAATTCTTTCACCATCCTCATTTTTTTTTTTTAAATTACTTCCTCGTCCTTTTGTGCCAAGAGTTGGTTAACAATCAATGCATTGTCGTCAGATTCCATTCATATACCTGTTCTTCTTCATGATATGTTCAAAAGGCCGGAGGAAATCTTTCTGGAAGCGGAAGTTTGCAAGTTCTCCTTTTTCAAGGAACTTCATGGAGAGCTGCCTCAGGGAATCCACAGCAAAGATGGCCACATCCTCATTGGGGTTACAACCAACCTGCCAAGACAACAAGTTATGGAGCTCAGGTTACAAATTTTAACGTTCCTTCAGACAAATATAAAACTGACTGCTTCTCCTTACAGATTCAAGGGTTGATAAAGGCAGCTGTGTAAACACATGACCAAGAGTTCAGTGCTTTAAGACTGAGATATATAAAACGTTCATCTTCATGCTATGGAGTATCAGTTAATCTAGAAGTAAACCATGACGGAGTAACATGAGATGGTGCATAATGGCAATGTTAGACTACACTATTGTTATGTTATTGTTATGTTATGTTATCAACAACCCTTGAGAACACTTGTTTACAACACTTGCAGAGATGGCGGTAAATATAATATGTGTAGACAGCAGGTCTGTTTGCTTCTGTCAAAAGGTCCGCTACTGTTCCAGAGAGATTGAAACTGGGTTTGTACCTTATTGAAGTGGTCTCCAATGACCTGCCAGATACGGGACCACTGGAGCCTGATGCGGTTCATGTTGTAGTAAGAGATCTCCACGATCTTCTGCAGGCTGAACATGCGCGGCTGGTGAGCAGAGGCCAGCTCGTCCATGGACACGGCACACAGCCACCGCACAAAGTCAACTGCAGCAACATACAGAGAATGCCAGTAAATAAAGGCCATCTATTGCATAGACTTATAGAATACTATATTGTATATGCTTATAGTATTCTATATATCTATGATCTATTGTACATACAGTAGAATAAAGGACATCTAAAAGGACATCTAAATAGAACATAATATAGAACAACCATGAGCCAATGAAATGAGAGGGCCACAAAGACCACATTAAAACATTCACAGAGACCAATTCATTCATTCATTTATTTATTCATTCATTCATTCATTCATAATTCACAACTGTAAGAATGTTAAATATTTACTAGTCATATTTACAAGGTCCCATAAACAGTATACAAACATTAATGCATTAAAGTACAAAATAAATGATGCATACCAATTGCATTTCCATCCAGTCTAGTGGAACCAGTGAAAATCCTTTAGGAGAAAAGGATAAAGATATATGATTTGATGCAGACAAAAGGAATACAGGAAGCAGTGCATTCTGTAGGAGCAGAGAGAGCCATTAATAATTACCGGTCCACGGCTACCACCACACTCTGAGAGCTGGTCTCTCCAACTGACTCTTGGAGATGGGCCATCTGACGCCGATCTTGACCTCCAACCAGAGTACCTGTGAATGAACACATATCCAGTACATAATTACACCTGGTGACATCCTTAAACACTACATTTACAATATAAGCCCAATATAATGCATACACACGCAGACATAAACCTCAAAACATTCAAATACACATAAACAGCAGTTTTACCATAGTTTTCATGATACAAGCAAACCATCCTCCAAGGGCTCCAGATCTGGGAAACCTACCAAGGCCTAAAGCCATGAACTCCTCACTTCCGGAGGGAAAGCCCTTGATGCTGCCCTCACGGTCCCGCACCACGCCAGAGATGTAGCGCGTCTTCACCCCCGTGCCGATGAGCTGGGCCAGCTCCAGCTGACTGATACAGCGCAGGATCTGCACAGGACAGAGAGGTGGAGGAGAGAGAAAGAGTCATGACTGAGGCTGTGGTTTTTAGAGAGTTGAACACTCTTTAAACCTGCACGAGCAGCATCGGTCTAGCACAGGCGCCTGGTTTGTGTCTGCCGAAGGCATAAGGTTTATGTCAGCAGAGGAGCTTCATAACAAACCAAAAAGAGTTTGAGACAATAACCCTTAGAGTAAATAGCCCCTACACATCATACAAACATGTACATCAGCACATTAAAGACCACCATATTATTGCTGTCTTATAGCTAAATTACTGTATAATGACTGTATGTGTGACACAACAACTCCAACTCCAAACCAAAGCATCCCTTTCATTGCAGATTGCCTGTTATAGCAAGAAAGGCTGCAGAAAAGTGTACAAGGTGATTTCACACACTTAAATCTGAAGCTTTTGAAAAACACCTAAAATGCCCTTCACTGTCCCAAGTGGCCCAGGTGGTTCCCCACTCACTGACCTCATGCCAGGAGTTGCCTAGGTAGTTTCCATCGGTGTGGGCCACAGTGATGAGCGTCTTGATGGTGTCAATGTTCTTCTGCTTCATCTCTGTGATACTGGAGCTGGCCGTGAGCAGCGTGAAGCGGGCCAGGGCCTGGATATAGGCATCCCGCTCCAGCTATGAGAGAGGTACATATAAACAGAGAGAGAGAGAGAGAGAGAAAGAGAAAGAGCGAGAGAAAGAGAGAGCGAGAGAGAGAGAGAGAGAGAGAGAGAGAGAGAGAGAGAGAG
This sequence comes from Sardinella tawilis, assembly GCA_030264315.1. Classification (NCBI taxonomy): domain Eukaryota; kingdom Metazoa; phylum Chordata; class Actinopteri; order Clupeiformes; family Clupeidae; genus Sardinella; species Sardinella tawilis. Next base: position 17,690,640 of record JASCQY010000173.1, read on the forward strand.
AGAGAGAGAACAAGAGAAAGAGAAACGGGAAGAGAGATTTTATTTAGTTTATTCGCTGCGCTACCTTGCCTGGTGTAGCCAGTTCTATTGATTATAGTGAAAGCTAATGGTTATAGCAGAATGTATCCAGTCTAGCCTCTCTGTAACAGTGATAAATGGATTGGCCGAATAATCAGTCTTGATCAAAATTGGCTACCAAGACCCCAGAAGAGGGCTTTCTATAATACATTAAAGCATAAATAGAATGCAGCAGTGTTTGTATTCCCGGCAGGGACAGTGATATGACTGTTTTGCAATCTTAATAAATGACAGCCGTGTGAATACTTCCTGCAGACCTGCATGTTGAAGATACAGGCGATCCTGATGGCACAGCGGATTCCCTCCAAGCACAGGGATGCCACCTCCTGGTCATCACAGTCCTGCAGACCGACACTGAACGCAGCCAGCAGAGGGGTCCAGGCCAGCTGTACAAGGTGTCACACATATACACACACACACACAGTCACAAAAACAGAATACGGTCATCACATCACCACCAATTTCAGAATTATTATCTACTCTCAGAACTATTCACTCAACATCAAAAAGCAACACTTTCACTGATAACACTTTCAACTCATGCGTGTTAGTTTAATTTTCCTAAAATGGAAAAGAGGTTGGAAAAAAAAAAAACAACAACAACAACAACAACAAAAAATAAAAATAAGTCAAGGCCCTCAGACTATAACTGAACTGGAATTAATAAGGCAATTCACTAAAACTGAAACCAATGTAGCCCACAGAGGGTAAATTGTTGACTTTCAACAGAGCATGGGGTCACCTTGAACATGGGCCTGACATGCTCCAGGTGGGTGGCGCTGAAGAAGGGGGCCTGGGCGTGGCTCACTGCCTCCATCAGGGCTTTGGCCGTCTTGGCCATCTGCTCCATCTCCATGTTATACAGCAGCCGCCTCTGCTTCTCGTTGGCTACATCTGTCACAAGCCAAACAAAGTCACATGACTGACCATTTAAAAAACAAACCAAAAAAAAAAATCTTGATCTTGATAAAATATTCAACATATTCCATGCAGCAATATTTGCATACTGGTTATGTACACTATCCAGTGGACCAGGGGTCACTGTGGGGGGTGAGGTTCTGAATGACAAGTATGCAGATGGTCGTCATCTGATGACTAACATACTGGCTTTCCAGTTTTACTCAATCTCCTCTGCTTTTGTGCCTGCGTACACAGTCCTCAAACAAGCCTTCTTGCATCAGGGTACATTTGGTTTGCCTTGCTTTGTGTGTGTGTGTGTGTGTGTGAATGGACTCACTTGGTTTGCTCGACTTGGGCGTGATGGAGTACTCTTTACTCTCCTTCATGGCGATCTTCTTCCCTGCAATCTCATCGTAGATGGAGGACAGGTACTCCTCCGGCAGATCCTTGCTGTCGTTGATCCCCCGGTTCATTTTGATATACTGCTCTTTGGTCATCTTATTTTTTACCTTCATGGGAAATAATAATAATAAAAAAAACATTGCACACATAAACAACACAGAAAACACAAAAATATTTATACTTTTGAAAATAAAAGCAGTATCGACAATGATTTAAATAATTTCTGTGGGAAAGGAAAGTCCTTTTTTTTTTTTTTTTTTCCAAAGGTCTGAATGATAGATACATGTATATGTGTACTATATGTCAGAGGACACCTGAGCCAGGTTAAACAGGTGGATGGACACTCACCTGTGGACTGTGCAGGTCAGTGGTGAGCATGATGATGGAGTAGGCCAACACGTACGCTGTGTCGGCACTGGCGAACAACGTCTGCCTGCAGGGGTAGAATGTACATGTTTTAACTCCAGGCACATCTAGCACATGGTCTTTCACAATCAACAAACCCATCACATGAATTATGTGTCTTCATCTCTGGTTCATGGTCGCTTACCCCTGATTGCACTCCAAGTATCGCGCGGCAAACTTCTCCATGAGGCGATCGATTTTCTGGGCCTCCCCGGGGAGCCTGAAGCCCTCCAGGAAGGTCCTGAGAGCGGAGACGAAGTCCTTGCCACAGAAGTCCAGCTGGTCCACGTAGCAGTACATCACCTCCTTGTTAAAGCGCACATTCTCCCCCAGGAACTCACCCACTTGGGTCTGCCCAAGGACACACAGGTCAGAGGTCAGATCACAGATCAAAGGTCACTGAGCTACACAGCGCTTATCAAAAGGTATAATGAATGACTAACAGCTTGTCTGAGCTCACTCACTCACTCACTCACTCACTCACTCACTCACTCACTCACTCACTCACTCACTCACTCACTCACTCACTCA
>JASCQY010000173.1:17699697-17714697 GCA_030264315.1 Sardinella tawilis
GTTTTTTGCTAATGACAACATTTCTTGAGCACAAAGAGCAGGATTTCGTGTTAAAATTGACCGAAATTCCCCTTTAAACACACAAAATGTGTAGGCCAAGTTTCCATGTGAATGTGCCTCCTGAGTGCATATCTGACCAAATCATCTGAGCGTGAAACCACTGATGTTTGAAAGCTTTTCTATGCCATTTTTGAACATGTGGTGTAATGGAAAAACAATGCAAGTGCACACACACATGCGCACGCGCACATGACCACACACACGCTTTGATTGTGTCTGCTTGGCCTAGACTCACAGCCTGGTTTTCCATTCGGGTGAAGATGACATTGAGCATCTGGGTGAGCGTGGCCTTGGCCGTGGTCTGGTTGATCAGGTTGCGGCTGGCCAGGTAGATGTTATAACAGGTGCGCACAGTGAGCAGAATGGTGCCCTCGTGGATCTCGATGTGAGGTGACGTCACTGCTGTAAGAAGAGCCTGGAGAACCATAACAGAGAAACACAGATGGAAGGGGAGAGGGAGGAAGAGAGAGAGGAAGAGAGAGAGAGAGGTGGAGAATGAAGAAATGGATTGACCGTTACATTTAGCTCTACAGCAACTTCAAGAGCTTGCAAAGCATCATGAACAGAGTAGTGTAGAAAAAGAAAGGGAGTAGTGTAGAAAAAGAAAGGTATTCTTTCATAACACACTGCACCAAGAAATACCCAGTGTGCCCTTCACATCTGATTCACAAACACAACGCCAAAAAAAATGCAAAAATTGGCATCATACACACTAAACAGCCAACACCAGTAAAGTCATTAATAAATGTGGATAACAAACCAAATATAACCAGCAATGATAATCTTTGGTAGCAAAGAAGCAAAGAAGATTTCACAAGGCACATATGAGCAGTTTTCAGTTTCAGTTTCATTTTTCGGTGGGGTGAAGCTAACCTTGTTAGGCCAGGTGGCTGTTTTTTCAGCAAGGGCTAGTATGGGACCTCTTCATTCAGCCCGTCAAAATAAAAATAAAATAAAATAACCAGCACAGGGACCAAGACGCTGGTAAATAACCTTACAATTCTTGCATGGGACACGTTTTAAGCAATCAGATCAGATCTAGGCGAATTGGAAAGCAGTGTAATGTGGATTAGTGTGCAATTATGCTTTTATGTGGTTATTCTGCTAGGGCTGCTCTACTGCTGTGAGGGGCATGTGCTTTCTGAGAGCAGAGTTCCAGCTCCAGTCACATATAATTAAATCAACAGAGATAAGGTGGCCCTTTGATATATGGACCTGACTTTTGAACTTTTCACACAAAAACCCTTAGAGGTTATCTCCAACTGAAATCAGGAAATGGTCAAGAGACTCTCAACGTTAACAACAAGCCTCTGTTTCTCTCAGCAACACTCTTACAGAGTGTGGGCATAAATATCACCAATGATATTCCCTCTACTTGACTAACAAACTACATTATTAACACTTACATGTCATCACGCACACAATTCTTTCATCCAAAGTGACATGTAATGCACTGTACAGTGTGGATCATAAATATTAAATATAAAAAGTATATATATATATATATTAAATATAAAAGTGCCCTTGGTTGATATTAAACAAAGACAAAATAGACAGCAAAGATAACCCACAAGGCCATGACACCATGAGCAAATCAACTGACTAGAGGACAAAAGTGGTTCCAGTAGAGCCAACCTCCATCAGCAGACCTACAGTAGGCGCTGCATCATAGAAGAGGTGTCCACTCACCTTGATAATTTGGAGCTGCACGCCCTCGTCTGTCTGTGGGCCTTGGAAGCAGTTACAGATAGTCTCCACCAGCCTATCGATCAGCCGCTTTCCTGGTGCGCTGCTATCTGGGGCATTACCAGTGATGTGTCCATAGGCTATGAGTTTCTACAGGGGGTTTGCAAAAAGGTGTGTTACAAATTGATCCTAAAAGAAAACTTTACAGTGTTTTCTCATATTTTTATTACAGCACAGCATCTGTGCATGTATGTGTATGTGTGTATATACTATAAAATTGTATATAAGTATACACAGCATATATACATTACTTATATAAGTAAAATCATTTGTAGAAAGACATGTTGGTACAGTAGATATTATGTTGTTACAGGGTGGAAACTGCCTCATGTCCCCATCAGTACCTGTAAGCAGTCCAGGGAGGTGCTGACAATCCGTGGGCACTTGGATTGACAAGCCAACTCGAAAGGCAACACATACTTGTCTGCCTCAATGTAGTTGGCTCGGGGAGGGACCACAGTTCCATCTCTACAGGGTACAGACAATACAGATCAACTTTCTGACTGTGTTTGGGTGCAGATGTAACTCAACGTTTGTTATAATCTTTCGCTCAGCCATTGTTAGTCTGATTACTAATGTTTTATTTATTACAACAGGATTATTTTCTGTGTCGCCGATTATGGTAGATCACATGGATGCACCACACACAGGGGGGGAAAAAAGACTGTGACAATCATGTGATGAGGAAAGGGAGCTAAATTACACTGGTGTGTAATGGGCCATTCAGAAGGCACTATGGATCAGTACATCACTGTAACCTCCAGCACCTAAAGCAAACATTCTCATTCATACACAGTTCACAAGGTACAATTGTGCAGCCCTCTGAAACAGAATTATATGCTCCAAAAACCACCTTTTCAAAAGCATATCATTTTACTTATTCATAAAGGGGGAATGAGGTAAACAGATACAATTTAATACAAACAGCACTGTAACAGAAGCACAAAAAGAGGTAGAAAAAAATACAGGACTTACTTTTGTTTTTCAAGTTCTAGCTTTATTTCATCTGTAAGGCAAGGAAGGTAGAAACAGTGTTAAGAGAAGGAATAGTTGCTTGATATAATGGATCAAGTCTCAAGCATAAACAAAGCTGTGAACTCATGTAAAGAATGATTTAAAAAAAACTATGCTCTAGGTCCACCTAAGGGTTTCAATGTTTTTGTTCCACCTGTGGTGATGTGGCAGTAAAGAAAAATGTGATGAACAGGACACTAGCTGGTACAACCCCGTTCATCAAGGCTAGGCCTAACTGTTTTGACTTTAAAACTATTTAGGATAAACAAATCTTATCTCAAGTTACAAAAACTCAAACATCAGGCAATATAGTTCATAGAGGATCACTAGCTGGAAAATTACTAGTTCTAAACATCTCATATCAATAGCCTTGCAACTCTTCAATAATTCCAGAGATCATTATGTTCTTCCGTAAATTCTTTTTGGAAGAGTCTTGTTTGCTCTATTCATATAACCAGTAATACACACCCACATCCGTTAGCTTTCAGCATGTAAGCCTACAAAGAAAGTTGTGATGAAATCACTTTTGCAACAGCCATAAGCTTTGTAATGATTTTGCAGGTTTTTTTGTTTTGCAAAGAATTTCACTTGACAGTGACTGTAAAAATGCTTACTAGCCTAATACCCTTGGCTTCAGAAAGGTACCAAAATCTTTAGCAGCAACTTGAATGCATGTGTTTCTATTTATTAAATCACCAATGAATTGAATGTAATTTAAATCGTACTGAAAGTATATTTGCCTATGAGAACGAATCCGGGAATCTACTGGACAAACACCTGACCCCGGAATTGACTGCCAGCACTAAAGACGTGCGCAAACATTATGAGCAGCACAATGTAAACAGAAGTGACCCATAAAGGTTCTTTTCCATGCACATTCAGTTAGACCCTGGCGAGATCTGGTCATACAACTAAGATATCTATTCTAATGCAATCTGCACAGACACATTCGTGCTCTATGAATGATTACGCTTATTCTGGTTATAACAAGATTGTTTGGGCCATACAATGAACAGAAGCAAATCAATTAAAAAAACTATCAAAGTGTGTTGCTTAGATGTTTCAAAATAAGATGCAATAGCATTCGTGGAAACACGTTCACGCAACCGGAGCCGACCGTCCTGTAACTCTGTAAATAATGAATACACCACCAGCACCAACTCGCCCGTCACAGTTTTGTATAGCTAGGGACAGTAGAGATACGTCCACACTAAAATCCCGGAAGTATCGGGCAAGACATGGAGCGCACGCATCCAGTCGTAGCGGTAAACTGGAATTTCAAGCAGAACGGCTTGCAATGTGCACTGTAATAAATGTATCGATAGGCTGTTACGTATGTCACAAATGACATCGATCGCTTCTACATATACCGAAAATTCTTTAAATATCACTTGTTATACAAATCCTCGTTCAATGTTGCATTTAAATGCCACGTAACACACTTCATATTTAGTTGACACACTTGGTAGGCTAAGTCATGACAGATGGGAGAACACAAGGTGAATCACACTGATCAGTATAAAATACGTGCATTACCCCAATGACCACGTCAATTAGATATTGGGCTCAATTTCAACCAAACTTTAAACCAAAGTATTACCGGGTTAAAACTGCACATCTTATAGCTTTATCGCCATAGTTTATGGCAACGAAGTTAATCAATAGATGGGCTAGATAGCTAGCTATCATACGTATTGTTTTATGATTGGTCTACCTGCTAAGTAGGAAGCTAGCCGTTTCCCTCACTCGGATTCACTTTCTGATTAAACTCTGCAAATTAATTAACCGTTAAGTGATTGAAAACTTAGCTCCTGACACTGTTAACGTTGTAATCAAGTCGCAGCGAGAAATTGTTGTCAAAAAGGCCATGACACATCAGCTGATGTGACAACAGTCACTCCGAGAACTGTCAACCATTGTGGATAAAATGCAAGCTGTTTGAACATTATAGACATAATGTTTAGAAAATACTAAACCACATAAACAGGAACACGTGAATTCCGCGACTGTATGGATTGCAAAAAGTTAGCATTAACACCGAGCTACGGTATCTGTAAACAACCTATTATTAAAAAAAGCTAGCTAGCCTGCTAGTTAGCGTAGCATAGCTAGCAAGCTGGCTAATTATGACCGAAATACATGTCGTGGCTAAATTTGACACCATGGCAGAAATGTCAAACGACAGAGCACTGGGTGAAAACAAAACTACTCACCAAGAGCTACCTGACATGCTTTCCGCAGCTGATTGTGTTGGCTCCTTTTCACCTCTTTATCCGACAGGATTTTTTCAAGCGCCCGAGACAGAAACATGCTCTTGGTTTTAGTGCTTTCTGTCTGCTTCTGCTGCCGTTGCTGTTGTTCGAGGCTGAGCTGCTGTTTCATCTCTTGACCGATCTGCAGCTCTCTCAGGCCGTCATTGTCGGCCTGGTCCTGCACAGTAGCAGGTGTCAGTGTGTGAAAACTAAACCGGGCCGACGGTTCGAGTCGCTCAATCAGAGGTGTTGAGCGCTGCTATCTCAGCACTGCGTCGCCATGTTGGTTACACGTCATGTCACGTCACGTGATAATCAGGAGCATTCATTGACGTTTTCACCAGGTGGAGAGACCCAGACCTTTACTGTCTATGCAGATAGGGATCAGCAAAGGATCAGCAAGCAAACAAACAAACATTGCTTAAAGATGTTTATCGACTACACTTCTGACATATTAAATAAAGTCCATCATTATTCTCTCATAGATAATACCACAGCGTGCACATTGACGCGTACTTCCATGCAAGTGTGTATGCTGTTGCAAAGCTTAATTTGACACATTCAGACGTGTTTAGATTTAGGTTAGACGTTCAGAATAACTGCCCATGCTTGTCTATTCCATTCACGCAGTGACACTGCTGATTAAAAACACAATTGTTTTGGACAGTCAACAGCATCTTACTTACACTGACTATAATCGGATGTTGTGGACTAAGCAGGGGATTTTCAGTGTAGGGGTCCCAACTGTAAATTCACAACCGCTTAGTAGCCTTTAAAATGCACATTTTAACCGTTGGGTGGCAGTAGAGCTACACATAAACTGACATAAACGCATACGGGTCAGACACAGCCGTGTGTTCCATTGATGAATAACGCCTGCACTTTGTTCTTCTCTGTAAAAAAAGACTACACTGGAAGCCACACATCAGACACACCAAGGCTAAATGACTTGTGTACCAAACTTTCACACTGTAAAACTTTTATGAATTGTAATCATAGGCCTAATGAGATGTTTCAAGAAAAAAAATCATCCTAGGTCTAACTTCTAAATTTTGATATTTGAGTAATCAGAAACAATATGATGTGCATCATAACAATAAAATCTATGTGCAAAGGTTTAGGCACCCCAGTTCATTAGTTACGGCTAGGCCTACAATAATTGAGTACCCTAGAGCTGAAATAAGTCTGTTCAGAGGTAGGCCATAGATCACTTGAACTAGGCCGATATGAGGTGGACTGTCCACGGCTGGCAGCAATCAGACATGACTGGATAACCTACATCTCTTATGGATGAATGGTCTATACTGCTGCCAGAATTCAGGGACTGTAGGTATGAGAACACTTGCTGGCTGTTTACCTCTAGGACTACTCAGTATTTCATTGGTGTCCAACCATTTAGATCTGTCTGTTATTGTGATTGTGTGTTATTGTGCACAATGTTACCGTTCAGGTAGAGTATGAGAAGTATTGTGAAGTGTAGCACATATGCCCGTATTCAAGTCCATACAAGTGGAAATGAATGTCCACTCTCAGAATGAAGTAAACCATTTTGTTTATTGGTAAGACTTTCTAAAAACCCAGTACTCATAAATCATTATATACACATTCATAAAGAGTTATAATGCATTCATAGACTTAATGTCATTATTGTTCATAACTGTTTACACATTCTCATGGTTGTACTCATAAGGCATTACAGTGTTATCTTTATAAGCCTGTAGCCTACTCAGTGTCACAAAGAATTATTAAAGGTGCACTATGAGATCCAGAATGGTGTCACTTCTGTTGATGTTCCACGTAAACAAACAAAACGCTACTGTCAAATTAACGCTACTCAACTTTTGCCACTGCCCCCCAAACATATGTGCATGCATGTCCTCTAACCCCCACCCCCTCCCTAACCATCTTGTTAGTGAAATGTGGTTTGTCATGTTTTGGTGCACAGCCTGTGCTCCTAATGTTTGTTTAAGGTTTTACTGCCCCTGTGTGGTTTCCAGAGACTGGACTTTTTCACAATGTATTCAGGGGGCAGGCAGCAAGCTGATCAAGGGGAGATGCCTATGATTTTACACAAAAATGAAATTGCACGAAAAACCATGCAAGATCTCATAGGTCACCTTTAAGATTCAATTTGTTAATTGTCCTTTTACAGTAAATGCCTAATTCCTCATGCCAGAATTATGCAGTTACAAGTGCTCAATGCATACTCTAAGTTAAGTAAGATGAACACCTAATTACTTATGAACAACACCAAAAAAAAAGAGACATTAAGTAAAGTAGTATGTTTCCCTGTATGAAATGGCCAAAAAAGCTTAAGGCTTTGAGACACTTAAAATTCTGAATGCATAAACAGTTATGAATTCTAATGTCATTAACCATTTATGAATGCATTTATAATGCTTTGTGAATACTGAGTTTGTAGAGAGTGTTACCAAATCATTCTAGGTCTACAAGATGTATGCTTTCAGAAAGAACCAGAATGGTCTGAAATACATTCCAGCTTTAATAAGAGGAACTGATCATGTCAAGTAAATTGAAGCATTCGATTCTCAGTTCTACAAGATTTCTGATTCTCGGCCCTAGACATTGGTCACTGCAGTGTGTGTGTTGAAGTTCAATTATAGTCATAATTTAACAGGCTACCTGTTGGCTTAGCTCCCCTCCTGCTGCTTAGTCAACACATTGACAAAAAATGTAGTCGATCTTTGAGTTACTACCATTAGTTTATTTCTCCAGGTTGCATCATCTATAATACATGTGCTATACACTTTAATTATCTTAAAACATTTTAATTAATCGTGATACAAATGTACATATTGTATTGATAAGAAAATACTGACATTTCCAGTACAAATCTATACCTTAAAATTTATCTGGCAAGCAAAAAAATCATTGCTCATTATTTTAAAAAAAGAAAAAGAAAATGAAACAAAACTTTTAAAAGCCCCTTTTAGTGTATTCTGGTACAATAACATGTCTCATGAAACAAAAGAATTCACAGTATGGAAAACAGCATAAGTATTCATATCTCTAGGCCTATATACCTACAGGAGGTTCACAATTTTGCCTAATTGCTTTAAAACCAAAAGTAAATTGAGTTCAGTATTGATAGACTTGCTTATTGTATCATGTACAAGTATACAGTATGTATATACTTGCCAGAATAAAGGCAATACATTTCTCAGTGGTTAGAAAATAAATACATTTGCTGTGGTGATGATCCCCAGGTTTTGTGCAGTGGTTAGAATATTTAGAAAAAAATAAATAAATGAGAAAAAAAAAGACTTTTTCCTTAAAAATCCATTCATTAGGTCTTTCGTGTGTTGAATATATTTAATGCACAACCATTTACCAGGGCATCCCCGAGCCCGCTGTGCTACTCAGCATACAAAGGGTCGATAGAGTGGGTCCTTTCTGTGCTCCTTTCAGTGAGTCTACATGGTACCTTATCCTGTCAATCAGCTGCTTTATCATTCTAATCGTGTACTTCTGCAGGTTAGGCCACGTGTAAAGCAGGGGGGGGGGGGGGGGGGGGGTGTCTGTTTNNNAGAATAGATGGGCGGGGGATATGTCCAGTCCGGTCTATCCAGTCCAGTTCGTCCAGTCCATCATCGGGTCACAGTTACACATCTACTGATTCTTTTTCCAGTGACCACTGTCTAACGCTACATTCAAGACAGAATGTCAATGAGATATGTCACAATCTATTGGCTAGGGCATTAGTGATGAAAGCGATACAGAGCAGTGACCATCCAGGTCTTTTTAAGTCTGATGGTGTGTTTACCAGCTGTGTTTCGGTTGACCTTGAAGATAACTGAAACACTATTGCTTTGGATATTTTTCAAAAGGTGAAGTTATTTCCCTCTATGAGACATGATATCAGATGAACTGAGACAAGACTTGTGTAAGAGAGCACAAGCAAGCAGCAATCAAACTTTGTGGAATGTATCAGTTTAGCCATTATGCACAGAATTTTTTTTTTGTAAAAAAAAAAAAAAGGAAGAAAAAAATTGGTGAGAGGGGAGCTTCCCAAGTAATGCTGGCGAAGTCAGCCTTCCCCTCTGATCCATCTAGAGGTAGCACATCTGCTTGAAAGAGAAATGATGACAGAACCTGGATGAATGTGCAAGTGAGTGTGTTTGCTTAAGATGGGGAGGGAAGTCCTGACTCATAGACCGGCAGGGAGTGTAGGCATTCTGGCAAAGTACATGCATCATGCACGTGGACACCCAGTGAAACTGTGAGGCTGCAAAGTCCCAGTCACATTTGGTTGGGTCTTGGTTTCATAAGGAGCCTGTGGTCTGTGTTGACTGAAGTTGTCGCACCACTCTCCGTGTGTGTGTGTGTGTGTGTGTGTGTGTGTGTGTGTGTGTGTGTGTCTCCTACCCACACTTGGCTTACATAACATTAGTCATTATGTGTGCGGTTGTCACGCTCCAGGTCACAAATAAAAGCTCCCTCATGCAAGACACCCCAACTGAGCCCAAGTCAGATGTACAGTAGAACCCACAAGTATATAAATGGTGGTGAAATCGGTGGAAAAGGTTTCTATTTCCCTAGAGGGATCGAGTTATGTGGACTGGAATTCTGGGTGCCAATTCTGTGAGCGAGGCATCTGTGTGACCTCCTGAAATAAGTGGAGGTCACCCAAATCACTCAGGCACTCAAGTTATCATTACAGTATTGCTGTTCTCAACCCTTGTCACCAAACCTCAGAAAAAAAATGACTTACTACACACACTGTGTGGTCAAACACTCGTCATACATGATTGTGTCTGTACACTTCAGAGTGTCGCTGTAGGCTATTTGCTGTCGGCATGCCAACAAACAGGGAATGGCATCAGTGGGAATCATCAAAAAAGGAAAAAAAAGGAGGCTGGGGATAAATCACAAATGCACACTTGAGGAACAAAACACAGTTAAAGCAGGAATATAGCCCTTGTCTCTAGGGAGGGGGAAAGGTGACCGATACAACTATGTACTGAAAGTTCCTCTGAGCACATTAGAAAATATGTATATATAACCAAGCCTAGAGGCGTCTAGTGTAGTACCTTCCAGTGTCATCTTAGTCTGCTTCATCCATTCACTTAACTCCCATAGGGACAAATGATTATTCCAACAAAACCAACCTCAAAACAAAAACAACAACAACAACAACAAAAAAAAACAATCATAAATTTGCTGATTTGGAGGAAAAAAAAATAAATGTACAATCTCCAGTAAAACATTTCCCATTAGAGTAGGGCAAAAGACATGTTTGCGAGTGGTTATGGAGGTTAGCTAGCACTGCTAGGGAAGGAGCTAAAGGACTGGTTCTGTGTTTTACCTTCCTAGCACCACAGCTTCACTGCAGACCCTGGTCTTTGCCAGTTACTATGGTAACACATACATTGGGAGCCACGGACTAATTTTTGTTCACGATGCACCTATTCCTCAGATGACTTTCAGAGAAGCCGGGGGGGGGGGGGTTCATCTGACAGGCTGATAACAGATTGTCATAAAGTCTTTGTGCCCAGAAGATCTGTCCCATTCCTCTCCTCTGTTCTTTTGAAATGCAGGGGTGGGGGAATCCTGCGGATATGTGCACTATTGCCATTCTCTCTCTCATTCTCTCTGGTAAAACATCATCCATAATTGTACCCAAAGTGCAGAGGGAGCCGTTTTGCTGCCCCCTTGTGGAAGAACCATAGTGGACCATCTCATTCCACCTTAATAAACGCAAGTGCTAGTACAAGTGGGCCTTTCCTAAGGGGACACTGGGTGGACAATGTGTCCACAAGCCACACAATGTAAAAATCAGGCATCATCAGTCCTATGGCACACATTACAAGTATTTATGTGTTGGTAAGTATTTGTATTTGCGTGCATGTGTGTGATGTGAGTGACTGCGTGTGTGTACATGTGTTTGTGTCGGAGCAGTAAAGTCTACGTGAGTGCATGTGGATTATCGAGTTAAGAATATGTATGCAGCTTTAAAGAGTGGGTCCCGCATCATGTGCAGTCTGCAGCATTCGACCATCGATTAATCCAGTGTTTGGAGAGCAGAGAGCGTTTTGCTTGTAAAGCGAACAGGGAGCAAATTTCTGTATACACATGAATATGAATGCCTTTATGTATTCCTTACAGGTGTCTGTGTGAATCTGACTACATCTGGGTTTGTCTGTGTGTTTGTGTGCATGGAGGGTATATGTACTGTATGAGTGTGTGTTTTTCCCCTATCTTTCTACAGTGTGATGACTGTACCGTCCTCCTCCAGACTTCTCCTGTCCAGGCCTCGGTCTGGCGCACTCAGGGACCCCGCGCTGGCGCTGCCAGACATGGCACCGTTGGGCGGCCGCAGGTTGAGGTGCGGTTCGTAGCGGGGCAGGGAGGGCATGCTGCTGCTGGCCGCCGCGGCCCCCGCCGACAGTGCCGTGGGGATGGGACGGGCCTCGCCGCCGGCCTCGATCACTAGGTCCTCCTCGTCTTCGTCGCTCTCCAGCTCCTCCGAGCAGAAGTTCTGGATGATGTGCGTGGGCGTCATGGAGACGGCGGCCGCGGCTCCGGGCGTTGTGTAGCCATAGAAGCTGGCGCCGCTGTCCGTGGAGCGACCCGAGCTGCCCGAAGTGACCCCTCCGCTGCCGCTGCCGCTGTTGTTGCTGTGGCGCACCACGTTGTTGCGCTGGTTGGCCGGCTTGACCGTCACAATCAGGTTGTGGCTGTTGGCGATCATCATGTCCGTCACCTGGTCCAGCGACTTGCCGGCCACCTCGATGCCGTTCACCTCCAGCACCTCGTCGTTAACGGCCAGCAGGCCCGTGCTCTCGGCCAGGCCGCCGGGGACCAGGCGGGAAATGAAGATGCCCGGGACTTTTTCCAGGCCCTGGGGCGTGACGCGCACGCTGGAGCCATCGCGGATGTAGAAGCCCAGCGGCTTCTCCTGCCCGTGCTTGTAGAGGCGCACGCGGCGGTGCGTCTCGGGCAAGATGTCCACGTCGATGATGGACGAGACGGGCCGGAAGTCCCGCGGCAGGCTGATGATGATGGGCGGCTTCTTCCGGTTGGCCTCGGGCCGTAGGAGGACCGCCGCCAGCACCGCCGGCGTCTTCTTGCGCGTCAAGGAATCGGTGCCAAACGCTGAATAATCAGCCTCCTCTGCAGAGAGAGAGAGAGAGAGAGAGAAAGACAGAGTGAGAAAAGTCGAATATTTTCCCTTTTTTGTGTTTTACAATTTTATTATATTGTATGGCCATTGTAATGCTTCAGCAATGGTGTAACATGGCCATGCCACATTAAACTTAGTTGTGCTTGAGGTCCAGAGAGGAAGGAAGGAAGAGAGCAGAGTGTGTGTGAGAGAGAGATAAGTGAGGAGAGGAGAGAGATGTGGTCAGGCAGTTAGTTGCGTAATTGTTTTCTACGGTCTGGCCTTGCGTGGACAGCACAGGACCCCCCCGCCCCCCCAACCCTCAGCTGAGAGTCCGTGACTCATTGGGCTTCCATGCTTGACTTTGCTAATCTCATGAGCAACCTCCTGTACTGTAGCGGGGTGTGGAGACTCTCTTTCGCTCTCTCTCTCTATCTCTCCATCATCAGAGCAATAAAAATTCCTCTGGTGGTTATTCATGGGACTCGGCTCGGCTGCCTGTACTACCTGAACTCTCACCTAAGAAGATATCATGCTCAGTACCAAAGGTTCCTGGAGAAGAAAAGAGAGGCAGAGGAAGAAAACGTGAAACAGAGCAAAGGGTAGAAAGAAATAAACAAAGAGAGAGAGAGAGAGAGAGAGAGAGAGAGAGAGCGGGAGCAATGTCTCAGCCTACTGGAAGACAATGGTTAACCTGAGCATAATAATTATTAACATTCCCCAAGGTAATGCACCTGAGAGCAGCCTCTCTCCACGACCTCCGCCCACTGGGAACCGGTCCAAACACACACATCCACCTGCTGGAGTCTCTCGGGCAAATAACTACGCTGTATAAATTCCCAGCGCCAGTGGTGGATCAAGATGTCCAGCCCAGTTTAGGGAAATACCTGTGATCGTTTCATTTTACAACTTAACCATGTAATTCGAAAAACAATCAACTTCATCATCCTGTCACATAGTGAACACACTTTTCAATGTAGTCAATCTATAAAGAGCAAACCCAAAGAATCCTGGTCTGAACAACACTGCAGTGGCCACCCCTAGCGAATTGGAAGGTTCTAGATGAACTGATATTAGAGTTTATGGTGGTTCCTGCTAAGCTTATTGTATAGTGTGGGAGAGAGAGGTACAGGCGGAGCTGTATATAGACACTGGCCTGTCACCAAACAGCACCTGGCGACATGAGGCAGGCACTCGATCAGACTTCTCTGAATTCCAGCGCTCAGGACCACGCAAGCATCTGGAGTCATAAATATACCATATAACACTCTCCAATCAGGCACGCTCATGTGACCGTGGTTTCTCTCTCTCTCCCTCTCCCTCTCACACTCACACACACACACACACACACACACAGACAGCCTAACACAAAAGCCCAATTGTACGCCAAGAGCAACAGTCTTCTTTGATTCCCATGAGATGAAGGGTATCTGCATGAACCTGCAAGGCTCCCCCACTACCTGAACTTCCCCTCCGATACACTGGCCTCAACCAGTCAACCAACTCAAGTACAAAAATGTGTGAAGATCCTAAAGGCAAACAGAAAGATGTCCACACACCACAATTACGGCGTGGTGTTAAATTAGTTACTAATTTACTGTTTAAAAGTGCTATGAAACACTAAATATATGTTATTGTTCAAATGTTCCCATTTTCAGTGCTCATAAAATTCACATGAAACTGATTTACATTGTAAGGTCTTTGAAGGGCGTTCAAAATCACATTTCAGTTGATTTATGAAAGGCACTATACTGTCTGACACTCTTAAGCAAGCCACAACTCAGTCCCAAGGTTTCTAGGAACATGCACAGAGCACACGCACATACATGCCTCTGAAATGCAGACTTGCAAGGAACAGATCCGACATACCAGCGTGGATGTTTTCACATCTCTTCCCACATTCCTCCCCCTCTCAATCTCTCCATCTCCTTCTCCCATCCATCTATCCATCCATCCATCTCCCTCCCTCCCTCCCTCCCTCCCTCGCTCCACTCACCCCCTCCCTCTCTTATATCAAAGTAGTGAGGCAAACAATGGGGTTATAGTTGATGTAGCTGGGTGGTGGTGGTGTGTGTGTGTGTGTGTGAGTGTGTGTGTGTGTGTGTGTGTGTTTCCCTGAGGGCCACTTACACAGGCTTCATATAGACAGCCACTTCCCCGCAGAGAGGAGAGCGACTGAGACATACAAACACTTGTGCAGATCCCAGAGGCAGACACACACAAGCACACACACAAATGCATTCACAGTATATGCACAGTACAGAGTTTACGCAACCAGAGCTCATTCTGGTTTATGACTTTGCGTGGCGTATCTGTGACACAAAGGCAAGGCATGCATACGCACACGCACACAGTCTCTCTGAATGGACCTTAATGACACACTGGTATGCATGAAACTAATACCAAATACTCTCGCCATAGAAACTAGTGCAGTCATCTTCTCATTACGAAAGCGCCAAACCCACAGGCATGCATTTCAAATCAGCTCACAAACAACCTAGATGCATTTTAATCTTTAACTGGAACACACACACACACACACACTTTGATACAAAACATTAACCAACCACAGTTAAACTCCCACGGTCTCAGCTGAAGTCGATAGATACAGGCGCTGAGTAAGCAATCAATACCTTGGCCCTTGATTAATGGCGAGAAGTTGTGTGTGCTTAAAACCCCAGTGACAAGCTCAAATGCTTACAGCGCACCAATTCCAGCTCCACTTGCATTCTATTTCTAGAAACAAAGATTCAACCTTTGCTATTCCATTCTATTTTAAGACTGGTATTTTTAATCTTCATCATA
>JASCQY010000173.1:17719697-17723164 GCA_030264315.1 Sardinella tawilis
CCTGGCTTTCATTGCCTCTGTACTGAATTCCTAACTTAACTCGCCTCCCTCGCCAAACACCCTCACTCTTATCCTCTCTCTCCATCATCCCTTCCTCCAATCACCTCTCTTTCTCCTCTCTCAGACTATAGCATCTCTTCTCTTCTCTTTCACCATACCCATCTTTTCTCTCCTCTGATGTTTCTCTGACCCCCCCCCCCCCCAACACACACACACACACAAGATGATTGAAATAGATTGCTGTACTACTACCAGACATTGCAAGCAAGAGCATGGAAATAACAGTCCATAGTTTTCCTGCTGGTCTTCTTCCATGCAGTGTCCGGTGGTAGTACAGCAATCTATTTTAATCATCTCATTCAATCTCACTATCTACTTCATTTACCCTTCTTCCTTTTTCACCATTGCTCTTTCTCTCCTGTGCTCTCACACCCAACCACACACAGACACACACACACACGCACGCATACATACGTATACCGGTATTCATGCACACGCCTCTCAACCGATATGGCTGGAATTAAAAACAATCCTTGAGCCACCCTTCCCTAGACTGAAACTTTGGGCGGGGGCACAGGTGCACATACATACAGTACACATACACATACACACACACACACACACACACACACACACACACACACACACACACAGGCACCCACCCAGCTTTGAGGCCGTAACGTCACACAACACACACGCTGACTGATAGGGAAAACCAAACACACTCTGGCTTTCACAAG
This sequence comes from Sardinella tawilis, assembly GCA_030264315.1. Lineage (NCBI taxonomy): Eukaryota > Metazoa > Chordata > Actinopteri > Clupeiformes > Clupeidae > Sardinella > Sardinella tawilis. The sequence goes on from JASCQY010000173.1 coordinate 17,720,438, forward strand.
AGAGGGGAGGAGCGGCGTGCTGATAGGAACTGTTTACATGGCTGCACTCTCCGTGGCAACGCTCCACTTGACAGCTCGGGCACGCCCTGGCAACCCTGCCCTCGGCATTTAGGACACCAGTCAGGGGCCCTGTATCCCTGCTCCACGAGCTGGCAGAGATGGGACAGGACACCAACATAGCCACCACCTGACGCAACACTATCAATGGTTTGGAAGAAATACGACTGAAACGTGGGTGTAAATTTTGTGTCGACAAAATGTGTGCACGTCACATTGCATTGCATTGTTTGTGTGCACGTCATTGTCACTGTAAGGATAATCTCTCATTATTAAAAGACAATGTAGATCTCTGCAACATCATTTCCAATAATAATATCACCACATGAGCTTGTGGGCAGTTTCAGTATGTTGCAATGTGGGACAAAAATATTTACTTTAGAAACATCGTATCACACTAGGAGGCTGTACTGATGATAAATTAGATTATTACTAAATCAATAGTATTATGGGATGAGACTGCTCCTATAGCTACGTATCTAAAGTGAGCTTCAGCCTACTCTCTAGGAGATTATTCGTTATTTAGTGTCTGTCAATATGAAATTTTAGAATTAAGCCTAAATACTAACAATCTGTGGGATGACTCCAAAAACACAAGCAGGAAATCTTTGACCGCACAGTCAATTAAGCTGGGTCCGCATACGCCACTTCTCTTTACTTGCTTCTCGCTTACTCGCCCAAAAGTTACATTAATTTGAACTCAAAACCGGCGACATCGCATCGCTGGAACACATAAACATTCTATTGACTGATATTGCTCAGCTAGTAGCGAATGCCGACGTGTGTGGACATAGCATTATACCATTAGAACAGCAGCACTTCATACCGAATCAAATGACTACATGAATAATAAAGACAGATAAATGTGACTGGCTTCATTATTTACTATCCAGCGCTTGATAACAGGAATGAAACTGTCAGTCTGAGTAATCATGGTCAGCAGCAGTGAGTTGCTGGATTTCGCCAGGCTCAGCAGAATCACTGTCGAGGCCTGACTGACTGAGTGAGTGGGCGACTGAGTGAGTGGGATGATCAGAATAACAGTCTGAATGACAGAATAATAATAATAATAATAATAATAATAATAAGCCGACTCTTTGGGGCGGTAATGAACTGAAAACAAGCTTGTGTAATTAAAGGCAAATAAGGAGCAGGGAGGAGATGACGCAGCAGTCAGGGCAGCCAGTGAGGCACGGAAAAATCCAGAACAGGATGTGTGCGGTCACACACTCCCTCCCTTGTCATGAGACAGCAGAAACTGTAGGACACGGTCAAAAAAAATCCAACGGTACACACCTTGTGCTAATTTGCTTACACTGCAATTGTTTAAGGAATGTGTTTGACTGTGGGAGTGTGTGTATGACAGTCATTACCTAAGAGTGTGAAAGAAGCAACTATTGTTTACAAACATGCAAATGTGCAATTCTGTCTTAATGTCATAACTCTGTATGTGTGTGTGTGTGTGTGTGTGTATGTGTCCACACATGAACATTTATGCACATCGGTATGTCATCTGGCATCCTACTCCTATCACCTCTAAAGAATCCCCAGTCATTAAATCCCACTGAGCACGGGCCTCTTTACGGCTACCATGGCAACAGGTAAACAAGCACGAGACAAGTGGTACTGGAGTCAACTAAAACTGTGCTAGAAGAAAGACAGAGTTTGAATGAGTGTGTGTGTGTACACGCGCGCACACACACACACACACACACACACACACACACATCTTGCTGAAAAGCACCGAATGTCTTTGTGAAAGTGTATCATTTGGATGCTGCACCAACTGAAAAAAGAATCAGCCAAGAGCCTGCTACTTGGGCCACTTCAATATGCAAAACAGCTTCCACTGAATGGTACCCACACTGTCAAACACACACATTCACTCTCTCACTCACTCACGCACACACACACACACACACACACACACACACACACACACACACAGAAGGAAAGCTGAGAGACGACAAACAAGGATGCTTTCATTGCTGCAACCGTATCCTCCTACACACATACATTTACACAAGCCCTCCACACACTCACATGCACCCCAAAGAAACGTCATTTAGTCTTACACATACAAATGCTAACACAAAGAATGTCTTCTTCTTCTTTTTCTTCTTTATACTAGCAAAAATCCAGCATTTATTCACACACTGCATGACAACTGAAATACAAAGCCTGAAACACAAAGCTCCATCACCACCACAAACCCTTATAGTGCCAAGCCAACTCCAAGACATCGGCATTAAAGAGTCTTTTGAGAGGGTCCTGTCATTCTCCATCCAAGGATTGTCAGAGTAACAAAAATACCTCTCCAGTTGCTACAACAACCACCTCCCCGGACAGAAGATACTAGCCTATACCAGGAAAGCAGGAGAGGGTGAATGAGAGTGAAAGGCACAGAGAGAGAGAGAGAAAGCGAGAGATGCTACAGACAGAGAAAAGTAAAGAGGGGCCCGTGGTGCATCTGTGAGTGACTGTAAGAACACACAGGCCTCAGTGGAGGGCACTCAAGGCAGACATGTCCAAACAGAGGAGGCAGAGATAAACTGTCACCTGCACCTCTCTGGAGAGAGACCTGAAGTTCTAGTATTAGAGCCAGCATCTAAACAGCCAAAGCCACAAAGAAATACCCTCAAGGCATGACAAGGAAACAAGGCAGAGTCA
>JASCQY010000173.1:17726762-17736917 GCA_030264315.1 Sardinella tawilis
TTAGTACACCAACACCTCATAAAAGATTATGTGATGGTAATCAGATGGCTAACGTTAGGTTTTGGCTTCCCATAGTTCAATCTGAGATTCCTACCTAAGGAAAAATAATTTTACTCCATTACAGATGTAATAACATTTCATCTACCAAAAAAATGTTAAGAAAACTTTTGATTGAGTTCTTGCACCTGCACTAAGCAAAGTTAACCAACATGGAGCCCATGAGCCTATTCGCCAAGTCAGTGACAACACCTGGCAACTCCTCAGTACTCCACAACAATCCCTGTTTGACACTACCATGTTTAGCGTTAACGTTACTTGCCTATCTCAATGTAAGCTAGGCTAACTCTAATGTTACCAAGAACTTAATCTAGCTAATGTAGGCTAACTAGTCAGCTCTAACGAGATAGGACATAAGAGTAAGATATGAGCAATCAAGCGACCAGCCTGCCTAAATGTGACATGTTACACATAGAACACTTCATCAAAGTCGGGTCTCATAAATAATGTCAGCCAGTCACCTCGAGAATCACCAAATATGATGAGAAAGTAACTACAATACACACCTTGCTCTTCACCTCCACGGTGCTTAGAGTTCGGTTGCTCGGCACTCTGTGGTTTTTGTTCATCTTTCGCTAGCAGGACCCCGCCACAGCACACACTTGCCCTCCCGGGGGGCTCCCCTCATCCGCCTCGAACTCGTTGTTCCAACTGAAATTAGACTGATTCCAGGTGACCAACTATTTCCTTATGCGACAACTCTTGCCAACTCTGCCTGACTGCTTATAATGCGAGAGCGGAGTCGCCTGTCAGAAATCTCTCCAAAACTGTAACGTTACCCCGTCCTCTTATCCAAATAGTCGCCTCTCCGTGTACTATGATGGCTAACTATTTTACCCTGCCTGCCTATGACGCTACACGCACCCAGGAAACGGCTGTGGGCTACAGCCTCGTTTCCAATAAGCACGTTCACGCCTGGGCCACGCGAGTTCCCGATTGGCCCTGTCATTCATGTAGGTTGCAGTAAAAATCACACTTAAAAATGTGAACTGAACTTTTAATTTGTTTAGGTAATCAATATATTATCTACGTAGCCCATGTCGACAGTATGTCTCTTTTAGATATACCAATATATCCATGCTTTTACGTGTATGCCACTATAACACTTGATCATAACTGATTTAAAGAGTAGGCTATGCAATATTTTAAAAGTTGACTAGAATAAAAGTTGATCAGAAAACAAATCACATTTATTTTTCCAGAATATGGTTAAACCTTTGTGTTCCCACTTTTTCTTTGTTAAAATTATCCAGTTTCATGTTATGTTATTCTAGGCCTGTACATGATAATGCACATCAAATTAGAGATAACACAAATGCTCAATTTAATCTCTTTAAGGCTCAAACTTGACAATTACATGCAGTCAGTGTATTGAGGTGTATCAAGGCTGATATAATCTCACTAAAAGATGTGCTAATTTAGATTTAAACACCAACTGAGAAGGAAATATTTTTTCCAAGACATTTTATTGATACAAATACAAAATTTACAAAATAAAAAAAAAAATACGACACAGCATAAAATGGCAACAGAATGCAATCCTTACAGGAAATCCTAGAATATTTAAAGGAAATACTAGAACATACTGATAGAACAAATAGACATACAACAAACAAACAGAACAACAAAGAGTCATACGACATACACATTTTGACAGCTTTCCATTAGAACCTCTTTAGGCTTTGTGTTTCTTCTTAATCTTTTTGCCTTTAAACACAGGTGATCTCAGGAACTGGGTGTCACTGAACTTGTCTCCACGCCTCATTTTCCTATAATGGGTACATGAGCACAAACAAAACCACAATTAAACATTGCCATATAAAAGAACAACAAATAACTAGTCACATATTGAGGAGACTGCTTACGAATTCAGAGGTGGTTCCTTATAAGAGACACAAGCAGCCTTTCGACGTGATCGCCCAGATTCTACTTCTGTCATGCAGTTTGTATTTGTTAAGATCTTCATGGGTCTGCTCTCTGTAAATGTATGACAGATAAACATAAAAAGCCTTGCCTTTTAAACCTGAGTAATGTTTGACTAACTGCTAACAGAAATTAATGTTTTTTATCTTTGCTTACACCCTGAAGGATATAGGGTTGAATCAGCTTTGAGTCAAAAATTAAGTTGTCTCATCTGCTTGTCATATGTCAAAGGGAGAAAGCCTTACCTGGGGTCAGGATTGTCTTAGTTGGAGATGCCTCCTGATATATTTCCATGGCATTGGAGGGTTGCATAGAAGGAGGACTTGCTGTGGGAGTACTAATAGGGAAGGGACTAGCACATCCAAAATCGAGAGATTCCCATGGAGGTCTTTCTTCAGACAGTAGTTCAGTTTGTTGGCAGGGTGAGACCTCAGATTCATTCAAGTTCATTGGATAAACAAACGTTTGTCTTTTAGAAAATAAATCAGATTTAAGACTTGTTGACTTCAAAGAAGCTCTGTTGGTTGTAGGGATAACTTCTTCAGTGAGACAGTTTTCCTTGTTATCAGTTAATGGACCAGGGCATGTTGAAATAACAAAAGTGCCCCTTCTTATCAAAGCTGGTTCATCATTTGTGATGGCAGATAAACTTGTGAAATGTGTGGCATCACTTGTTTTGTCGGGATGACCAATCTCAGTACATGCATGGACTGATGGTGGATGCTGAACTTCCAAAGCCTTGTGTTTGGCATCATCTTGAAAGTGCTGTGTATCAACAATTTGAGATATATTGACACAACTAATAGGATCATGCTCATCTAAAACCAGATCTTCCTTGCACGACCTGCTTTTTGGGAGATTTCCTTGCCTCCTCTCATGTGACGATCCCTTTGCCTTTTTTGATTGCACAGATTTCTTCTCTGTAGATTTTCCTTTATTGGCCTTCCTGGATTTCTTTGAAATCACCTGCTCACCATCAGCAAGGAAGTCACTGATTTTCCAAGGTTTCCCCACCACAGAGCGCTCAGAAGGAACCTTGTCAGGCACTATGTTCTCATCACCGTTTTTCAGGGCATCTGTTGCGATATCTGCGCTAGTGGTGTTTGGGTCTTGGAGTGTGCTTATGACTCGAATACTATCCTCTTGTTGGTCATCATCAGCAAAGAAGTCACACCATTCATTAAAATAGAATTTCCTCCCCTCAGTAGTACATCTGATACCTCCATGTTGTGTGTTCTTTTCCCCTCTCTGCATTCTAGAGTCTTGATGTGTTGCAGAGAGTGAATTTGCAGTCTTGCGTTTCTTATTAGTGTTTCTCAACTGTGCAGACTCCTGTGCCTCATAACTGGATTCCATGACGGTAACACAGTCTGCTTTCTGACCTGTAATCACTAGGAGGTCAGACTTTCGGCTCTTTTTAAACGCAGCTCTGTCTGAGAGAACATATGTCTTTCGATTAAGGGAATTTTTCCTTTGAAACTGTGGCAATACATCTGCCTTCATGTCATGCTGATTTTCAGCTGCATCCATATCTGATGAAGTGTCCTTTCCAATGCCTCCAAAATCACGATGTTCACTGCAGCGATCGCCTTTTTCAGGCTTTTGCGAGAAGATGTAGGTTTTTCTGTGGTCAGATATTTTTGGAAGGTCCTCTGTATCTTTATGGGAACCAGGAGTCAGCCTATGGTTTCTCCTCTTAGTGAAATGAGTTTTCCTGCGTGAAACAACGTCAGTCTCCACTGCAAATTCAACATCCACATTTGTACTGTGAATGCTTAGGTGTAGCTCTGATGATGGGTCTTGCATTTCATTAAGTACAACAGCCGCTGATGCTTTCTCGATCACCTCAGTTACGCCGTTCGCTTCACCAAGTCCCGTGCCCAATGGGTTCTCCACGTTTGCTGTTGAGAGGGCTGACTCTTCATCTTTCCCTTTAATATCACTACACCTACTTTTACTGGTCTTGGTTTCAACAGTTTCTATGGGTGCAACACTGCTAACAACAGTCATGTCCATTTCTGTGCTGCAAACAAGCGTTTGCTGATGAACTGCCTCCTCTATCACATTTCCTGTTTGCTTACTTGAAAGACGCATGGGCAACAGACAGTCAGACGATGCAACAGAATTGATAGATTTGCGCAGATCATCAAGCGGAGGCCTCAAGTCCTGTATAGCGTCAGTGTTTAACTGTGAGGCCCTCTTGGATGGAAGCTTTGTGTCCCTTGGAGGTTTGTCATGTGTTTGTAACAAACTTCCAAACATCTCTATCTCCATCACATCTGTTTACATACAAACAAACAGACAAATAACAACAACAATTCCAAGCTGTTTTTTCCTCCTCAAAGACTGAACTATTATAAAATAGTGACAAATGATCATTTTAAATATTCAGGTTTGTCAATGTGTTGATCTGCATATTATATGACTGTAAGTAATACTATTTGTCCGAAGAATGTATCCTGCATAATACGCTTTTCAGGCTATTACTCTAAAACAACATGAAGGCCTGAAAAACATAATATGAACGTTGTTTGAACATTGAATGAAAGTTTATGGGACTTTTGGTTTGGGGACCCATTCATGGTCAAGATAATATCTAAAGAAAATCTAAGACCGTGTACAACAACCTTAAATGATTTGAGATGGAATGACCCACATGTACGCTTAGCTTATGACATCTGAACGTAAAGAGAGTGAAACAAAACAAAACAGAGAGTAAAACAAAAAGTCAGCATCCAATCTTACATACCATCAGCATGGTCCACATCTGCATCTTCACAAAAAATCTCCTAAACATCATTAAATAGGAAAATTTGTCATAAATATATATAATCTAAGTGGATAATATATATTATTTTAATTTAAAATAGCACTTCCAAAATGTGTGGTCTTACATTTTCATCATCCAACAGATTGGTTGCCTTTTCAAGGCTCTTAAAAGAGGTTTTGTAGAAATTTTGGATGATGGCAAACTGCATTGAAGAGTACATTGGGTTAGCATCATGCAGTTTTATTTTTTTGTGTCTGGTCAAAAATGAGTACCATATACAACAACATAATGCTTAAAGGAGACATAAAGTAGAATTGTTTAACAAAGCATTGATCCTTGCTCTGTGATGAGAGAGAATGGAACCGTGGTTGCATCTGTAATGCCTCAGAAGCAACCTAAAAACTTTTCTTTTTCTTGCCCATTTTAGGGTGGGGGATTTTTAACAGGTATTTTTGCACCTCTGGTGTCGAACGGACACAAAAATAGAACAGTCCAGATTGGGCCAATTTCAACTGAAATGTACGTAGCGGCTTCAAATTTGTACGATTAGGTAGGCCTACACCTGTTAACAGAACAGCCAGTTGGCTTTGTTTAATGTTAGTTAAGAGAATGAGGAATTCAGGCACTGTTATTATCAGAGATACCACTACCTCTGGACTAACGCTCCCAGGTTTGACACTTAACGTTAACCACCTTCTAGGAATAACCCCGCCCCGTCTCAGATAACTTACCAGTTCCTTCTTTTGATGTCGCTCATTGGCAAGGTCAAAATGCAGAGCTATAATACGTTTCCGCAATGACACAATCTCTTGAATAAGCTGTCTGGTTTTCTCACTCTGAACTGCAAGAGCTTTAGCCAATGCTTTATTGTTGCTTTTGAGTGAAACCTTGAAAAAAGAAGATGTGTCTGTAGGATGACAAATCACACAGAAGGTTACTATTACCCAAATAATTTTGTGTTGTTCATCTTTGACTTATTCATACCCCATTTGTTCAATAGATCAAAGAATAGATCACAAGTTAACAAGGCTACCTGCAAACAGTATGGAAGCCCTTCAACAACAACATAACTAGCATACCAAGGGCCTCTATGCTCTTTGCTTCATGTAATAACTTGGCAAATACCGTTTCTAAAAATGGTTTCAACAAAAAATGGAAAAAAAAATTGTAAACTCACTATGTATTTTTGCCTTTATTTTAGAGGCAGAGGCAAAAACAGATGAAGACTTGGTAGCAATATTTGGCCCCCGCGGCCTCTTCTCCGTTACTGCTGTTACCATGACAAAGCAGCCTAACAGGCAGCGGACCTGTGAAAACCAGAAAGCACCTACATGAATGTGGTTCTTCATCAGATTTCTCTTAAGTATTTCAAAGCTAAAACGAGCAAATCATACTCTTTTCATACCTATGCTGACATCATAACGTTACTATAACTAACTCCGTTGGCTAACTGTAGTTGACATCAAAACCTAAAAGCGACCGCCAGCGCAAATGTTTTTATGAGAAAAAGTAAACAGTGGAACCGCTGACAATCTCTATGAAATGGGTTAATATACAACAGATCGCAACGGAAACATTACCTTTGATTCAAATGTAAACAAAGATGCTACCAGAGATGCTCCACATTCCAGGATGAAGCCGCCGTTTCGTCTCAAAAGTTTTACGTTTGTCCGCTGGACCAATCATATGACCACAATTGCTTCATCGACGCAGTGCAGTAAACGTGAACGTTACGAAAGCAATCTACCGCCATCGCGTGGACTGGAGTGTGATACTTTTGTAAAATAATTGTCTGTAACTGTCAGTGGCAGTCCAAACTAAAGATTTTTTTTTACGTCATTGAAATTTAGATGGGGTTTTGGTTATCGTGTTCTGAAATCGACAGGGCCAACAATGTTGTTGTTGTTGGCTTTGGCTGTCATTGTCAGAATTTGATTCAGTAGAGGGCGACACCCTGTGGTCGAATGTTGTTCACTCCTATGCAGTAGGGGGCGATAGACAGCCATGCAAGCTCAGATCCCATGCCTTGCTTCTTCTCTTGCCCTAAGCGAAAAAACACTGGACAGAAGATTTTAGAAAGCAGGTATGATAATCGAATTTTTTAATTAAGCACACATTGGAGCAAGAGTTAATAAATTAAATACTGCTTATGAATGCCTTGTTTTTAGCAAAAATGCCGTTCAGCCAACACAAGCATTTAAGTGTAATTGCTGTGACTAGATTTGTTTTAAAAGAACATATAATCTCCTTCCGTCTCGATATGCACGTTTTGTGGGTCGGTCGCAGTAACGTTACACATCCCACATCATTTAACCATGGTTAAAAATAATGTCATTTTTTTGTAACAGCCGTCAGGTGTTGTTCATACAGATATGCACAATGTCGAGTGAAACATCTAAATAAACAGCTCGTGCCCGATAGTTGTTTTTAAATGATTTAGCTGGTCTTTGGTCCAGCTGTTTGAGCTTGGACATGCTCGTGCGCTGGGTGTGCTACCAGCCTGACAAAGCATTTTGTCTAGTTAGACAATTGTAGTGCTTCAAATGGAAACAGCCATCTTCCCATCTTCCCAATCATCACCAGAAAGGCTACTGTGTGCAGAATATCAGGAATTAGTTTTTTTTTCAGTAATGAATCTGAAAACTTATTATTAGTAAAATTTATTATTAGTAATTATTTATTTTACATTCCTGAACAGTCTCTATAAATGAAGACCGTGCAGCCACTTGGAGGAGGGTGTCATGCAGCCAGAAGAGACTTCATGTCCTGGGTGTCAGTGTGCCCCGGTGGCCTCTGGCAGGTGCAGAGGAAATGGACAGGAGAGAGAAAGAAGGGTTTCGTAACCCCTGTCCTTGGCTCAGTGTGCAAGGTGAGGGTACAGCTGAAAGGAAGCTTTGAAAAAGATCCAATGACACAGCGGTCTGACAAGAGTGAGGAGTCATCAAGCCCCTCTGCAGTGCAGTCTTCCTCCTACCTGCGCACTCCAGAGACTGTGCTACAGGTTCCCTTGGAGGAATGGGTCTTGTTGCGCATAGGTGAAGGCCAATGTGATGTCATAGAAGCATGTCTGGAAGGAATGAAAGCAGGTGAGGTGTGTGAGGTAAGTGAAAAGCACACATGCATCTTTCATATTATCTCAGGCCCGCAATATGTGTAAGACAGAAGCGTACAATATGGAAAATACTGTTTTGATCTTCCTCTTTTCTCAGTTTCAAGTGATGCCCTTAAAACAGGACTCCATGCCCAAGCTTAGTGGCTCCAGCACACAGTCAGAAGATGACGCCAGCAGAGGGGAATGCAGACATGACAACTGCGCTGAATATACATTAGAGCTCCATTCTTTTACTCCTGGCAAAGAATCATGGGAGATGACGTCTGGTGAGAAATGGATGTGGGTGAAGTCGCACAAAGAGAGGGGCAGAGAACGGTTTGGGAAGTCGGACATGTGGGGGGCATCCGACAGCTACTGCAGGGCAATGAAGCTGCTCGTCACTTTAACAGAAAGGAGGAATGGACAGAGAGAGCGTGAAAAGGACATCAAAGAGGAGGAGGAAGAGGAAGATGATACTGAGGGAGGCTCAACAGCTGTTGTGGATGATGATAAAGGTGAACACAGTAAACAGTTGCAAGATGTCACTGAGCGGGACCATATCCCCACGGAGGAGGAGTACATGAACTTGAAATCAGAGCTCCACTCAAATCTCTCCCTTTGCCAGCTGAAGCTAAACCAGCCTGCCAAAGCCAGGGCCAGCAGCTTGAATGCCACCCAGCTAGACCCAGCAAGCACCAAAGCCTGGTATCGTCTTGGTCAGGCCAGTCTTCTGGTTGGGGAGCTGCAGGATGCTCGTCGGGCCTTTGAGAAAGTTCTAGAACTTCAGCCCAACTCAGCATCTGCCAGACAGGCTTTGAATCAAGTGAACATGAAGGAGAAAGAAGTGGACAACAAGTTAGGTCAAAGGCTAAGCAAGATGTTCACTTAATGTCTTGGTTTTTGTAACTGGGAATTGCTTGAAGTCTTGTCACTGTGTCTTGTGGGTATTATAGAAATATTGATTGTGTAAAGTATATGATGTAAAAGTCAAAATATAGCAAACATCTTTGTTCCACATAGGAGTAACACTGATGTCTTTTTCACTCCTGATGACACTGTAAAACATAGCCAGAAACGCTTTTTTTTCCTCTGGGTGAAAAAAGTGAGAGGCCTTACTATGTGTGTGTGTGTGTGTGCGTGCGTGCGTGCGTGCGTGCGTGCACCAATGTATGGATGTGTTTTGTTGGACAGTCTGGACAATAACCGAATGTACAGATTAAAGAGTAACATACCACAGTTCTTTTGAGACAATTATTTTGTTTATTTATACTGATCTATACGAGCATGTATGTTTATGTTTATTATTTTAAGCAGGTGCTTTGTCCAGTATACAAAATGTAACCACTACATTGGTAATTAAAAAATAAAAAAGCCACTTATCCAGCATGAGACAGGCATTACATGATTCACAACCAATGAATTAGGTCTAGTGTGGTTAAACTATGGCTGTCTTATTTTCATTTTGAACTGAACGAATATTAGAAAATTAACCTGGGTTACATGATTGGTGTGTTTTCTGCACTTCTGGGGAGTTCAGATCTCATGCAGGTTAAGCCCATGTAATGAGAGGTCAATTGCTCTTCTTGCTGGTCAGGTTCCCAGTCTATGAGTCCACATACCGGTTGCCAGTTGCCTGGTGCACCAAACACATTCACATTGTTTCTTTTTTTGCCTGGCCAGCCCAAGATTTGTTGAAGAATGCATTAAAACTTGTCCCAACTTCCTCCACCCCATGGAATATCCATAGTTTTCTAATGTATTTCAGTGTAACTAAATGACTTTGAAAACAACAGGTTTCTATGGGCATGGACAAAATTTTCACTGTTAACGTTCAAGTTCACATTCAGCATGACCAGAGCATGCAAAGTTGGTTTCTTGGAGAGGTGGGGAGGGATGCACTCTGACCCTATTTGACCCGTTGCCTAGATAAGCTTTTGGATGCCTGACGCAGTACTGTGATAAAATGTAATATTGATCAGGAGCACTAGGTGGCGCTAAGTACAATGTTGGCAACGCTACTATGATAGGTGGCGTGGCGATCTACATTACAAAGCTACGGGCGCTACATGGCTAGAGGATCATGCTATGAGATAATGTAGGAGGTCGACTGTCTTACTGTTGTAAAAGAAAATGATAGATAATTAGTCAGGATTTCTCCATCGGTAAGTAGTTTTTTTTTATCAGAGAAAATGCAACAGTTTGGACTGTCTAAAGCCACTTGTCTGTAATAGGCTACTTATCTGATCAAGAAAGGGGAGGCTATCATTAGCCCAAGGGCGTAGGTTTGGTTTCTGCTTTGGTAGGGACAATGAGC
>JASCQY010000173.1:17737017-17751561 GCA_030264315.1 Sardinella tawilis
CAATAAAGTACAGATACTGTGTTTTAGTACTTAAGTACAGTACTTAAGTAGTTCTACTTAGTTACTATACATCTCTGCAAAAATTACATTCAAATTGCATTTTGATAGAGATTAGGGGTTTGCATCTGAGCTCTTCAATTGTTTCCTATACAGTAGATTAATGTTTAGATTTTAATCATGGTCATTTAGTATGGATGAGATTACATGATTTTTTCAGTGTTGCCCTGAGAAATGGGATAATTTGTCTATTGCTGTCTCCTTTGTAGCTATGGAGGAGCTGGATGGTGATGAGGTGAGAGTGTCCTCTAGGGGGCGCTTTGCTGAGCGAGACATTGTTCAGGTACAGGCCAGCTCCAACTACAGATATCTCAGACATCCATCCACTATCTAAATTATTTCTGATATTCCCACGTCTTGCCAGCATGGTCTTTAATCTTCAGATTCAAACTGTGTAATACTGTAGCAGCCTACTGATTTCAGCGAATGTATAGCACATTTTCACTAATGCCAAAGCGTATTAGTGCATCATTAGAGTCTCAACCATTTCTCAACATAAAATTTATGTTCTCAGGATTGAAGTGTCTTAGATGAACTAACAGGCCGTGTGTCCTGCAGTTTGTGCCCTTCCGAGACTACATCGACAGATCAGGGAACCAGGTGCTGAGTATGGCACGCTTGGCTAAGGATGTCCTGGCAGAGATTCCAGACCAGCTGTTGTCCTTCATGAAGAGCAGGGGCATTGAGCCACGGCCGGCACTGTCCTCTTCCTTCTCCTCCTCCTCCATGCCACCAATACACCAGGACATGTGATGGACAGCAAGGAGAAGACACATAACATCACATATTGTACTGTAGCTCTGTAGTCCTCATTAATTAACACTTTCTGCTCCTTTGTCTTCTCTGCTTCGGCTGTTTTTCTCTGTACTGTATGTTGTGTCTGTCACTGTGTGTTTTTTTGTTTGTTTGAAATGGACATGACAGTGTAAAGATGCTAAAATATCATGTCCATTGAAAGTAATTTTTAGGTCACATCAGTAGAACAGGAGACCAAGTCAGACGCCGATTCGAAAAATCAGGAACAGTTTTATTTACAATGATGCGCAGGATCAAGGGAGAGACAGCATGCTTCACATAAAGATCCACCAGCTGCCTGGAAATAGCCTGACTTCAAGTACAGCTCCAGGTTGATGGAAGATGGCGTTAGTCATCCCAGTTGATGTGGACCCGCACTAAATCAGACCATGATTAGTGCCAACGTGGTACACTAGAGGTGATAGTCACTGATGCAGTGGACAAACGCAGACAGTGCAAGCACTGAAACAACCCAAGAACATAATATTCCACCTTATCTAATCAAGTGAACAGCAGGAAGAGAATGAAATAAAGTCATGTCAGACAGTGTATGCGGAAAGACAGCTGAGTGAGGCATAGCTCAAACAAAAACACATTAAATGCATATGGCTATGCAAATAATAACCTCATAAATTCTGATTTCAGTACCATCAACATGCAGGCTCTCTGTTTTTCCTCTTCTTTCACACAAGGCATGACGGCTCATGATTCAGTGGTCTAGATGCAGTAATGACTGGCCTAATGGTAAAGCTCTGTGACTCTTTCCATTTCCAGTGCACAGCTGTGTCGGTTTTTGTTCTTGTGTACAATTCTAGCAGCTATATCACCAGTAAGGGGGATTGTGGGCAAGCCCGGTCATAATTCTGTGTTGTGTTATGTCCTTAAGCACAACTCAGTAGCACATTAATTATGAAGGAACTCTTCATGGGTTTTCATACACTGTGTTTCACCTCTGAGTGGAGGTGAGGAGAGGAGCAGAGCTGAGGGTACCACCAGGTCACATGTTCATTAGTGCCAGTCGCCCACCCGCCGGCTCCCTGCCAGTCTACCTGCTCCACGGGGCACAGGGAGCACTTGCCACTGCACCCGCTGCTCCAGAAATGGCAGCCAGTGGTTTCCCCACTGAGAGGAAGAGAGGAGAGAGAGAGAGAGACAGGCAGACTACTCAGCATGCGGGAGGAATCATAGGTAATGTGATCCATTAGTGGGTGTGCATTGGCTGGAGTGGCTGTGTGGGGAGCATGTTGACAGGCAGGGAGTGTGCATGCCACCCTTCCCTATCAGTGCCCTGCTGCCGTAAGCATTCCCCTAAGGACAGAGGCCCGTGTCCCCCAAGATCAGACCCCAACTGACATAACGGTGCTGTGCTGCTCCATGGGAACATACCCATCCTGTCGTACTCCTGAGCATTTGGATGGCTGCCTGGTCTGGGGACACTCCCACAGTCAGTGTGTGTCTATAGTGCACAGAGCTTACCATGCTGCTTGGTAACCCATAGGCTACAGTATACTTGGTGTATCAATTAATTGTTTACATACTGTATTGTAGAGCATGAGAATTGTGTTTTAGGTCCCCATTTCTTTTAGGTCCCCATCATCTCCAGATTCCCATGCCATTGTGTTGATAAGACCTGTTGAGGTTGAATTGCTGTGTATACTTGTGGTGCCTGTCTCTTGTTCAACAAACTCAAAGTGTTCCTTGGTGTCAGTGCTGTTCTGATCTGTGTCACCTCTCTCAACTAATTGTGCTAACACTTGTATGGCATCTTGCATAAGTTATAAAGCAGTGAAAAGAAAAGTTCATTGAGTAAGAAATGTACAGAATGCACAGAAAGGCAAATGCACTGATCTGTGTTCTGGAAAAAAAAGGGTTTTGGGAAGGTACTAGATCCTGTCAAGGTCTAACAATGTAAATTACTGTCTGTTCAATGTAACATAAGAGTCCAAATCTTAGGTGGGGGAGGGTCCAAACCGAAGATTCTAGAGCGCTCCACATTGGTCCAAACTGGTGCTGAAGGGGAGTGTGTGTACATCAGATGCGACAATAGTAGACTGCAGAGCCATGTTAAAGGACTGCTCATACTGAAACTGTGCTGAAACATCGCATCACACACAGGATGAGACCTACCTGGTGAAACTATTAGGCTCAACTTATCCAAATGTTAACATACAGTAGGAGTTTTGCACCTTAGCCAGTGTTAGCATTGTCTGTACCCTTGTTAAAATGTACAAATGACGTGAACCTCTTTCTTTATAGATGTTACATGCAATATGCCCTGCCCTGAAATGTATTTAATACTGTGATGGACACTGCCAATAATAATAAATAAGAACAAATGAAATAGGTAAACGTAAACTCCCCTGAAGTGTGGTGCATCTTTGGACAGATCTAAAATTTGCTCACAATTTTTAAAGATTATTACTAAATGTAATCCTTCTACATAAATGCAAATATTTAAAGGAGTTATCCGGAGTGAATCAAACCGAAGCCCTGTTGTCTGAACCTGCCGAGTGCTGTCGATAGGTATCAGAACGACAGCAGTAGGTCTTTAACTCATATTTAACATACATGATATTAATTACACATTCAGAACAGTATTAAATTAATTATCAGTAATTTGCTGACCATACGGTTACGCATATTAAGAGTTGAGATTTGCCAATGCAACAGAACAACCACAATAAGAGAAGCCTAAAGGGACCCTCATTGAGCTGTGTGTGTGTGTGTGTGTGTGTGTGCTTGCCAGTTTGTCAGCAGATGCTCTCACTATCAGGTGATGTAACAAATGATCTTGAACTGATTGTGAAACTACTGAGCCACTGATGAAGCAACAACATCTCAATTCAGAAGGCAGGTCTAAAAAAAAGGACTCTAGTGACACCACATGGTGGATGCTGAGCAGGACATTATTCTAACTTCAAAGGTTCAAGTTCAAATCTCATATATTAAAACACCAAACTCTAAGATGGACCTCATGTTACAAAAGCAACTCCTCAGTATACATTATCACTATGATCAGTAGCCTACATGATCACAGAATACTCAAATGATATTATTATTATTATTATTATTATTTATTTTGTTTCAATTCATACTCCAGAGTACCCTGGAAGTCCAGAGATCTTTCGAGAACGCCTGCAGATACTCTGGCAAGGATCAATACTGCATGTTATGTTTACCTCAAAAAATTGAGGTAACCAATCAGAACAGTGTTTCTGACATAAGCGGGCCAAAGACAAGCTAAACTGATGACGACAGGCTGGATTGAATTGTTCCTTGCTGTGATTGATCGTAGCGTTATCCAATTGCGTGCAGTGCGGGTTTCAAATGCATGCTCTGTGCCACCACTAGAGTTGGGCCATTTACAGTACATTATTCTTGGCCAGACCCCTAATCTGAAAGATTACCAGGGTCTGGATTTACAGGCTTATTCCAGAGCTAAATTTAAAAAAAATGTACTGGTATGTCTCCAGGTCAGCGCTCTTGTTCATCTTCTTCTCCACACTCTATTTCATGGGAGGCTGTGATTGCGGCATGAGCGTCCTGCTCATGTGAAAGCACAACCTACACCGTTAGCACAGCTCTGGCCTCTCACAGACCCATGGGATCATGACAGTGTGTGTGTGTGTGTGTGTGTGTGTGTGTGTGTGTGTGGACTGGGAACAGACCTATGGGGTCATGACAGTGTGTGTGTGTGTGTGTGTGTGTGTGTGTGTATGTGTGTGTGGACTGGGAACAGACCTATGGGGTCATGACAGTGTGTGTGAGTGTGTGTGTGTATGTGTGGACTGGGAACAGACCTATGGGATCATGACAGTTTGTGTGTGTGTGTGGACTGGGAACAGACCTACAGTATGAGGTCTTAACACAGTGTGTGTGTGTGTGGACTGGGAACAGACCTATGGGATCATGACGGTGTGTGTGTGGACTGGGCTCACTCACAGATTCCTTGATGTCAGCCTGCTCCCTCTGCTGACGCACCTTCTCTTCTCTCTGCCTGCTTTCCAAAATGGATGTTTACTGTACCTGCATCAGGGCTCTTTACCCTGCTGTCCTCCAAGAGCTACTCTGACATAAGCAATGTGGCCGAGAGCTATGCCACATTGGTAATTATTACAGTAGGCTACTTGTATTAGCCTATTAATTTTCTAGAGTCAACATCTCTTCAACATTCTTCAACATCTCCTCATAGCTGTCATCAATATCACTAACTACACACAACTGATGATCTCAACCTACTGGGCCAGCTGCTCTGTCTCCAGTTCTCCTCATGGACACACACACACACACACACACACACACACTGTACACACATTTGTTTAGAATCTCTTAATCCTGTATCATAATATCATTTTCCAGATTAACAAGGATTTGGAACAAATGAATGTAACACGTTGTGCTTCAGCCATGTGTTTACAGAATGCAATGGAGATGAAACAGTGAGGATGACACAGCAGTGCGTGGTATTGATTCTGGGCACAACATTCGGACAGCCATTGCCTGCCTACAAGCAGGGACACCTTTGTTCCAGTGGCCACACCCTGACTGTGTTCGTTCATTACCCATAAAGGGATCTTCTTCCTCTACAAATGCATGGCTTTTCAGTTCAGTTCAAAGCTGTTTTCAGAAAATCGCCTCCATCCTGGCTGGAATTCCAGGTGTGGCTGTGTACTGTGCTGACAACATAGTCCGTGGCTTCACCACCGCAGTTCATGAACAGCTCCACATAAGGATCTGGGACTGCTCAATAGGAGATGTATTTCAGTTTTCAAAAATCCTTTCATATGATTGGATGAACCACTTGTCCGTCCCTTTATTGACATGCTACTACAACCACTCACATTGCAACCACTAATGAGAGCATCAATTGTCCGCTATGTCACATCAATTCAAATCCCGCTCTACGATCCTGATTGAGTCATTATTTCTTGTTGCCTTGAAGGAGTTTGCATTGCCTTCGATCCCAGATCCTTGTGTGGAGCTCAGCGAAGTGCCTCTGGTGGAGCATGGCGGAACTACAAGGATCTGGCGAGAGTCAGGTTAAAAGACTTTGCCCAGCATACCTAATCCAAAACCTAATGTAACGATTGATGCATGTCAGAACCAGATGAAGACTTGGTTTGAAAGGAGACAACAAGCCCGACCTCCCATCATTGCAGTTGATGGGTCAAGGTTTACCAACAACAAATTGCAGTCTTTCTGGTCAGATCCTATTCAGGTCAGCCAACCACTAGGCCTGGCTACTTTCAGGTTTACGTGTGGCACCTGCTGGCATTCCACCACCTGCACAGGGCACAGGCTCCTACAGTAACTGGACTACAGTCACATCAGCCTCACAAGCTGGCCCTTTGGCACACCCCACCTCCACACAGCCTAAAGCCCCAACACCTCCTGTCCTGCCAGGAACCACTGAACCTGAACCCTGAACTTCTTATTTAGTCAGTTGTGTGATTGAATTGTGAGTGACTGTAATTGAATGTTTCTAAAACAGTTTCAGTATATGGCCAAATTAGACATTGTCCTTAATTGTCAGATGTATAGTTTGTGTTTTTTTAATTCATGAAAACTATACAAACATGCCAATTTTAGATTACATATTGGATGATTGTGCGTTAATGCAACATAACCTGCTGTACAGTAATTGTGTTATAAAGGTGGAAAGACTTCTCTGTGATAGAGGATATGTCACAATTGAACTTCAAACTTCATTTGCAGTTGCATTGCCAACAGATGGCAGTGAAGAGACAGTTTTTTGTACATTAAATGAAAAGAGAATTGAGATAGCTTTGCAATTGTATTTTCTTAATTGACAATTAGTGAAACTGCTCAATTTAATGATAGATGTATCATTGCATCATTAATGAAGTTGTTTTCATTTAAACCAAATATACTAGAAACTTTAGTCCATAGCCAACCAGACAGCTCTGTGGTTCTAGGACTACTGAAAACAGTTTAATAATAAACAACTAAATATATATAATGATTGCAATCATAATTCCCTTTCCAGCTGAATTTGTTATCCTTATGTTTTCTTTTTTTTCCAATGTTTACATATGAATAATATTCTACATTTCCATTTTTTTATGCCAACAAATATAAATGCTTGACTCACTGAGTTACATCTGGACCTCCAGTCAACCATTGAATATCTTCACTGTCAAACTCGAACAAACATAATCCCATTGACCTGCTTTTTGAACTCTGGCCAAAACAAGACGGCAGATTTGTTGGTAGAAGATGCCCTTGAGCGTAGTGAAAGAACATGCAGCCTTTGACCTTGTCATGTTTTGAAAGGATTTAACAAACAAAGAGTAGGAGAGCTTGGTGAACCAAGGGTCAGAGGCATGTGCTGCTGTGCTGGGGAAGGCCACAAACTTTGCTAGATGATCAGTACCTTGACAGTCAGAGATGTAGGCCTATAACCAATATGAATAGGTATAGGTATCTAGATAGGCCTTTTATAAAATGTATGAATTCCCTCACTGTCCACAGTATGATCTGCTCTGTTGGCTGAAGAATCTAGTGTTGAAAGGAATATTGATGCCAATCTCTTTGAATTTCTGTCATCGGGCATTCAAACTTTAACCATAAGTTAATTTTTCCCTTTCTCTATCATAAGTTATTTCATGTCAAAAGACTGCCGTGTTTCCAAGTTGTATTTACAGAATCTATTATGCCTCATTAAGATCTTGCCTAATAGGCCTAGTAAATTATAGATGATATCAGCTCAACTGTGCAAATATGAACCTGAAGATCCTATAGGCAAAGTTTACAACATGTAAAGCAAAGAACGGTACTGTTTCTCAGAAGGAGTGTTTCCATTATTGGCCATTATAGTCTAAATAATTTCGATAGAAAGTTGTGCTTTGAGCATGTTCGCTGTGCCTGTCGCCTGTTGAACCGCAATTGTTCCACTGACCAAAAACAGACGACAGTCCAACCTCTAGCAAAGTCGACCAATCCCTGAGAGGACAGCAGACGAGCCTTCACAACCTACCCACAGTTTTCTCTTAAATTACTTGGCAGCAATCATGTGACGGTAATGTAGTAGTAGCCAAGTCTACAACAGGCTAGGACCGCATGATCTTCGCTGTGCGCAGTGTTGCAATGTGAAGTTTGACGGAAGGTCATACACACGATAGATCTAACACAGAACTACAGAAGGCGCAATAGGTGGAAACACAGGATTGGTTCATAGGACATCACACTTTCAGTTGCACGGTAAGTTAGATTCACTTTATTATTTGATCTTGCACTGGTTATGCATTGCATTAATGTGGAAAAGCGTTTAAACCACTATATTGGTCCTTGGTTTGAGTAATCTTGGTCGGAATTTGTGTTTAGGAATTGTAGCCTACTTTTTAGATTTCTTCGTTCTACCAACTGGCATGATGGACTTGTGCAGAAGACAGATCTCTGTTCATAGCCTATTGGTTTAGCCTGACCACTTTAGCCTTAATTTAGTACACAGTAAGAGCAATGTTTATGCAGTTTGTGCAGTTAGGCTATTAGTTATTACAGCACATTGCTCCTGCCTCTGTCCCTGCCCCAGCCCCTGCAACTTGGAAGATTAATTACTGCAAGTATTGTTTATCAATTTATCGGAATCAGGATACATAATGTCAAAAATAGTATGCTGTATCTGCTCTGTTAGTGTTCTTTGAAGTTTGGATTATTGTCAGTTAATTATCAGCACCACAATTGCAGATGGGGGCGCCCGAAGCTCTCTGTTCATAGACTAATAACTTTTAGTGTCTAGTTTAGTTACCACAGACTTGTGTTGTAGTCAAGTTTAAGTACGGTTTAACGACGTCACGTTCTTAGTCACATAAGGATCAGGACAATGCTTTGTGCATCAGGAAATCGCGTAGCTATGCCATTTTGCCATCAGGGAAATTATTAAATCCATGGTAGATTGTTTTGTTGCCGTTGTTGTGGGGTAACCTATTGTTATATTGTAAAGACCATTTATGTACATTTTCCTTATAACACATAGGCCTATTTTATAAATGCATAGGTTATTGACGTAAAAAAGGTGAAGTACCTAATAACCCACATGCTCACATGTTTTCGCTATTGGTATTGAGAACTCCTGCAATTTCAGTATAGCGCCAGCCATAGTCTACAGTAGGCTACCCCTTGTTTCTGACATAATATGAAGTTCGTCTGTGATTTGGTGATTTGGTTAGTTTAGAAAGATCCACATTATTTGTTCATTTGCTATGTGTGTGTGTGTGTGTCTGTCTCTGTCTGTCTGTGTGTGTTGTATTGACAATTATTACCTATTCCTGTTGTAGGGGAAAAGTTTGGAGCATCCCAAAGGGAAGCTATAGGGTGTTAGTGGGCGGGAGCGAGGGATGGTGGATCACTTGCTTACCAGCAACGAGACCTCCCTGCCTTACTCTTCCCCACCAGGCTACAGCCCTTCAGCAATGGTTACAGACGAGGGGGTTTATCACATGCTGCCCTCACCATTCTCCGAGGACGACCTGAGTGACACCTCCAGCCCTCGCTCCTGCTCCAGCCCTGAGTCCCAGGTTCTGGGCTCCAGCTATGGTAGCAGCAGCAGCAGCAGTTCGAGTGGGGAGAGCCAAGATGGACTCCTGGACTTCCTGCTCTCTCAGGCCTCTTTGAGCAGTGCCACTGCTTCCACCATCAGCGCTGCCGCCACCACAGTCTCACCCCTTCTGCCCATGGGGCTTGCCTGGGAGTCCCGGCGGGAGCGGGCAGCCAAAGAGGAGAGTTTGGACTTCCCAGTGTTCCCAGTAGATCTGGAGGACCATGCCCGGCTGCTGTTTCAGCCCACGCTGGAGGAGATTGAGGAGTTCCTGGAGGAGAACATGGAGGTGATGGCTCTCAAGCAGGAGCAAAGTCTGCTAGAGGGTATGGAGCATGTCCTTGGGTGTGAGGCTTTAGTGCAGAACCTCGACCAAACTGTTTCCTCCATCACTGGTGATGGGATCATTGCTGACACTGAGAGTAAGAATGCAGAGCTCTCAACAGGTTCTGATGCGAGTTCTCCATCGGCTGTTAAAAGGGAGGATTTCTCAAGCAAGTCAGCAGTGGTTGATGAGACAAGTGTTCCGGTCATTTTACAAATTCAGCCCATTCAGATCAAACAGGAACAGAGCCCCAGTGGACCTTCAGTTCCACAGCCTGCCCCATCAGCTTCGGACATCAAAATTGCCCAACTCCTGGTCAACATCCAGGGCCAGACTTTCGCACTAGTACCTCAGGTGGTGCCAGCAGCAAATCGTAGCAACTCTTCCTCCAAGTTTGTCCGTATTGCCCCTGTTCCCATTGCAGCAAAACCCATGGGTCTGGGAGAGGGAGGGATTGCCGGTTCCCAGGGCACAGGCCTCCTAGTTGGGGGCCAGAAGTTCCAGAAAAGCTCAATGGCAGACCTCATCAAAATGCACAAATGCACCTTCCCAGGCTGTGCCAAGATGTACACCAAAAGCAGCCACCTGAAGGCCCACCTCCGGAGGCACACAGGAGAGAAGCCCTTTGCCTGCACCTGGCCTGGATGTGGCTGGAGGTGAGAGAGAGAGAGAGAGGGGGGGGGATTTTACATCTTAGTTTATTTGATTCCCAAATAGGAATAATATGAATAACAAAATATACCAAATCAGTTATGAAATGTAAAGACTTGATATTATTCCTTACTGTCTCCCAAGCCTTTAAAAATAAAGACAAGACCCAAAGTGAGGTTTAGATATTTCTTGCTCTACACAACCTCTTTAACTAATTTATAGAGTCCAACCAACAGGACAGCGCTCTGTGGCCATAGTCCACTTTCACTACACATTGATATATCATTATAAGTAACAGATTGCATGGAGTTTTTACATACAGGGAAAAGATCGTGGGCAATTTTTGTCACATTTCCCTATCTCCATTTTTTGCCCTCTCTCACAAACCTGTAGATTAGATAAAGCCTTTGAAGTGAGGAAAGACTTTGCTCCCTCAGGCATTTGAGGTGTTTGCTCTCTGTCTGTACTTAGCTGTGTGCTCTGTTAAAACAGCCAAACTGCAGGCAGGTTCACAAAGTCTGTGCTGATGTGCTGATGCTACAGACACTTGAAATGAAGGTGCTGGAGCATGTAATTTCATGTCAGTGGTCACTGCTGTTTCAACCACTAATCGATCGAGGGAGTGCTTGCATAATGTTCTTGATCTAGCTTGAGCTAGCTTTCAATGAATGAAGCACATTGGATGGAATTTATTGCTGTGATCATCACACAGTATTGTTCTCAAAAAGGTCTTTGTTGGTGTTCAGGCAGATCTACAGACAACAGACTATCAGCTATGCAGATGCCAGCTGGGCAGCAGAACAACCATACAGTAGATATGACCTGGATAATTATGTAGCATAAAAAAATAGGAACTAAGGTAACCCTTGGGCTACACTGGATGTGTTACGGAAGTCGTGTCAAAAATACATTGAAAAGACTGGTCCATTTTTTTAGAAAGTTCACTGCGCTGCCATATCTGGTGTAGCCTGTTCCATTGATTCCAGTGGAAGCTAATTGTTACAGCAGATCTATCCTTGACTTATCCAGTGTATCCTCCCTGTACGGTATTGTTATGTTGGTGGCAGATGTGTTTGAGTAGCTGTTGGTTAAAGGTTTATCCATTAGCCTCGCTGTGTGTTCATGCTCTCTCTCTCTCTCTCTCTCTCTCTCTCTCTCTCTCTATCTATCACCCCATACCAGCACTGGACTAGCATTCATAAGCACTCTGAGTTCCATTGTCTTTATCAGTGACCTAGGTTAGCCTCTCTGCAGGGAGAGCTGCACTGCCTCAGGACAGTATGCGGCCTTCAAAGTTGGCATCCGTGGCTCCTCTACGTGGTCAGGAAATGGAAGTGAGGGAGAAGAAGAATGCCTCTTTGGCCGTCTGTAATTTGGCTGTCTCCTAGTTCCATGAGCATGTTTCACATTCCTTTGGTTCCCCACGAACAGAGAAAGAGGCCAAGTGACACCCAAATCGCTCTCCATGATGAAGAGCACTTCACTTCGCTTCAGTCTTAAGCACACATGTGCACATGTGACAACTTCAGAAGTGTATGTTCATATAGTAGTTTCACATGCATCTGGCAGTGATGAGAGCAGTAAAATTATTTGCACCCATGTTAAGTTCAACTTCAAGTTTAGTTTGCTTGTGATTTGGTGTTTGAATAGTTTAAGTTCATCTTTTTCTTGCTTACCCCTGTTGTATAGCTATGAGGTTGAGTCAGACAGAAATACTGCTTTTCATTCCTCAAAAGCTGTTGAATTGGCTGTGGTCCCTTTTGAGGTCTGTGATTTAGTGCAATACAAAGTAATAATTACAGTTTCTATAATTGTAGATAATTGCTTAATGGTGATATTGAAAGTTTAGTTGGCAGTGGAATTTAGTTCCAATAATTTGGCTGTAAGAAAAAAAAGGAATGACCTCAGACTTGTGTGTGTGTGTTGTTGCTAATGCTATCATATGGACATGCATGCTCTCAAGAGGGCAATGAGTTTAAAGTCCAGCTGGAACTCAACAAGCCTGTAAAGAGCCCAGTGTGAGAGCTTTGATGAGCAGGAGTGCACAAGTACCCAACAGTGGGGTCACTCCACCCATGCCCAAGGGCTTACTCCAAACACTCCAAACTTCCTGCCAGGATGCTTGGGAACTTTCCTTGGTCGATTTTTATTGCACGTTGAGGTGCTAAAGAAATGCTTAGCCTGTCTTGGATGAATAAAGTCCATCCACAGTAAGGTTGTTTCCCAATGTCGTGAATGCTTCCTTGATTGAACACTTCCTTGCAAGTTGGAGTTGTTTACAGAGGCAAGGCTGAGAACCTTTCTAGCATTTGAGATAAATGTGTTCTGCTGTTTTAAAATCTTGGGTATGTATGCAAAGGGTTGTGAGTATTTCTTTAACATTGAGGATACACCAATGCATCCACAAAAATTCCAAGAAATAAAGACTCTGCACTTGGTAGAATTTTGTAGGATCCCTGACTTTAGAACAGTGCTCGGTGGCATTCAATGATGTAGCAAGACTGGTCAAGCATCCTTCTTTGACTTTGACTTGAAACAGCCTAAATGTTCCATCTGATTAAGTACAGAGAGTCTTGTTGTTGAGTCTGCTGTGGGAGTAATCATTCGGTGGAAAAATGGATCTCTAGTCTTCCGTCATGCCCATTGCTTGGTTGCTATAATAGATTGTTTTGTGATCTCTTGGAGGGGCCTAAGTTTGTGTGCTAAGGTTGAATCACTGCACATTAAAATCCAGGCTAATTAGAGCATTTATCAGATGTTAAAAACGTAGTGAGTGCTTGTGGTATTAGCACTGTGTCATTGTGCTCTATACGGAATTGCTTGGAAAAGCTATGATTTAAGGGGGGGGGGGAGTGTTGTTTGGAAGTAGCTGTGAGAGCTGGAGTTATATATATGAACAAATACATCAGAGTCTAGAGGAGTTGAGGATTAAGCCCTAAGTGGACTGTCAGCCAACTACTGTAGCAAACTGACTGAACGTGTGTAACCTCAGTGATGTGACAAGAGCTGAATTTATGGTCCACATGTGCTGTCTCAAATAAGGGTTGGCCAAGAGTGCTGGGAGCCTGTGACATTTGCCAGGACAGCACTGATGGTGTCCTGTGACAGCACACCTGTAAAATGCATAGGAACATATGAATATGCCTGCTAACACACAATAATATCAGTAATAATAATAATATCAGTAATCTTTTCCATTATGATATTGGAGGATTCTCAATATTCACAGAAATGTTGTGAAGTGAAAGATGTTTTTGTTTATTAAATATAAAGAAAACTGCAAAGATTCCAACAATTTGCCACAATTTGAAATATTCTTTAACCAAGCAATTCACTTTGATATTAAATTCAAATCAATTTTGTAGATATCGTATATTATCATATATAAAGGACAGATAAACGTGTTATTCCCACCATCTATCCATGATATGCACTGTCTTTCTGTGTGCTAGGTAGAAACACACCACAAAAATGAACACAAATCTTTCACAACATGACTACTGTACAGTATATTGCAATTTCTTAAATGTGTGATTGTTTAAAGGCCTACTATCATACAATCTCTACTTCCAAATATGCTAGTGGTAGTGGGGAGATTACAGCATGTTAAATGCATTTGGAAACTTGTCGCATGAGATTTGGAAGCAGGTCGCTTGGCTGACTCCTGTTATTTTTTTCTCCCATTAGGTTCTCAAGGTCAGACGAGCTCTCGCGACACCGACGCTCGCATTCAGGAGTCAAGCCATACCAGTGTTCCGTCTGCGAGAAGAAGTTTGCCCGCAGCGATCACCTGTCCAAACACATCAAAGTCCATCGCTTTCCACGAAGCAGCAGGACAGTGCGCTCTGCAAACTGACCCCAGACAACCCCCTTCAGCTTGGACTGGGGCCCAGTGGGGGCGTGGGGGTGGGGGGACTGGTGGCAGAGACAGGCGGAGAGAACAAGAGAAAAGTGGAGAGAGTTGAAAGGAGAAAGAATGGGAGAGGGAAAAAAGGAACAAGGACTGTGAAAAGGCTTGTGTGTGAGATTGAAAGACAGAACGGGTCAAACAGGATAAGACAGTTTGAAAAAGTGAATGGGAAATGAAAGGAGTGTGTGTGTGTGTGTGTGTGTGTGTGTGTGTGTGTGTGTGTGTGTGTGTGTGTGTGTGTGTGTGTGT
>JASCQY010000173.1:17773276-17788011 GCA_030264315.1 Sardinella tawilis
GTATATGTACTCGTGTCTACTGTATTGCACTTTTGACCCAACAAATTTCCCATCTTTGGGATAATAAAGTAAAGTATCTGTATACTGTTCAAAAATGTTCTGGAAGAGGGAAAATGAAAATGCCCCTCTATTACATTCATTTAAAAAAAAACTGGTTTAGGTCAAAATTATATTTAAATATATATTTGCATTACTTACTGTAATATTGTAATTGTAATATTATATAGATTAAATGGTAGTTTTGTAAATTGTGGAAATATTTCACCGTACTGTTTCAAGCTTCACTAATTCTGCCTGAAGCCTATGACCATTTGGAGGACTATGGATTTTGAAGCAGGTAAAAGAGTAACCCACAGCACTAGACTAGGCAGCAGATCCCAGGTCACCTGAGGTAGGCCAGTCTGTCTGTCTCTTGAGCCTCTGGTCCCCATGGATAACAGCTCCCTGCTTATCATGACTGCCTTATATGGGGACCTTTGGAGAGGCAAGAGTCAGTTCCTGACCACACCAGCAGGAGCGTTGGATCCTCTGGCTTGCTCTTCAGTCAGAGCATTACTGTAAAAATATTAGAACTATGCTGTGCTGTCTGTGATGTGGCTGTCACACATTCTTAGCAGGCTCTCGAGGAACAGAATAAATATATCCAGTGTAGCACACTTGAGGTTCACTGCAGCTGATTTGGGGTTTGATCATCTGAGGCTGCATGTCTGAGTGAGGTTCAAAATAGTTAAACATAAAATATAACTGCAGTGTATAAAAATGTAGCCTTTCAAAACATTTTATTTTTGTCTTGTGTAGTTATTAGTTATGCATAGGCTTAACAAAAATTCAAATGCAGTTTAAAAGAATCGTTTGGAGAATATTGAGGTGTTCATTCTTTGGTTCCCAATAATATAGGCCTACTTTCACTGGTGACAGGGTTGGCACACGTGGTATACTGCAATGTAATACTTAGCCTACACACTGTCCTCAAAAAAACACCCTCACAAAGCAAGATACTATGACTTCAAAATGCTATCACATTGCCCAGTATAATGTCTTATGTAAAAAAAAAACAGTGTTTCTTATAACACCTCATAGTCTGACCTTGGCCAGCATGCCAATCTGTATTTTGGCTGTGGTGACTGGACAGGCTTTCATTATAATACCTACACTGTTCATCCTCAATAGTAACAGAGAAGTTAATGGATATTACAGAAATGTTGAAAAATACTGGAGAACATTGGGCCTGAGAAAAGAGAAAGTAGAGAAGACAGAAAAAGTGGCAAAACAGCCCATCTGACAGGCAGCCAGAAAAAAAAGAGGGGGGAGGGGGGTTAAGCCACAGAGGAACGCAAACACAGAGGTTTTCGCTCTCCTTCTCAACATATTATTTGCGGTCAAACCTCAAAAAATCGGGCCTCCTTGGAACACTGGCTCCAATGGGATGGGTAAACAGGCCTGGCCTGTGGCTGGGATGGAATGATGGTGCTTTGGTGGTGTGTGTGTGTGTGTGTGTGTGTGTGTGTGTGTGTATAGAGGAATGAAGCATGGTTGGCATAGTGGTGGAAAGCAGGGAGGAAACCGAACATCCTGAGAAATCCTGTTTGTGGAAGTAATCTGACTTTGGGTACATTATATGTGTACCATACATTTATATGCATGTGCCTCTGGGATCTTTGTCAATTTCAACAGAAATTGGGAACCACCAGATTATATATAGATGCCATCTTTTCATTTTTCCGTCTCTTAGGGGACCAATCACAATGCCATTCTCTCCTCCAACTTGCCAGCAAACACAAAGTAGATTTTAGCTTCCTTTTGCATTCTGTAGGCTCATCCAGCATGTATAATTTAATGACACCCCAGGAACAAACTTAATCAGTAAACCCAAGCACTGTTTGTCTGTATGGTTAGAACACATTCCTCTCTTCCTTACACCCAGGCCCTCTCCTGTGCTCTGTTTTACAAGCTGGGCTTAGATGACATGTTTTGACTGGTTTCTGCACAACCTTGTAAAATGGTCAATGTTATATTTGGTTCCATTTGGACTGGTGGAGAAATGTCCCTTTGAGGCAAATGCCACACCACCTCTTGGATCACTATTATGTAGTTCTCACTGTTCCTAACCGCTGAGTTCCTAGAAGTAAGTTTGAGGCCTGTTGGTTGGTAAGAAATGACAAAGTAAGAAGAGCAATGAAATACTGACTTGTTCATGTTGCTTTCATGATGCTGCGAGTTATGAGTGCTCCACTGTGACTGACCTACGCCATACGAGACCAGGCCAGCCAGCCTTGACTGTGGTGCAGTAGGCTACACACTGCAATCCTGGTTCAAGCAGCCATCGCCTGCCAACCCACCCCACCATTTGCCCCATTTCTATAATGTACTCAGGACCTCTAATGAACTAAACTGTTTTTATAGCTTTTGGCATAAACTCTTCACAACCACTGAAATGAACTGCAGCACATTCAAGAACGATTTCTTTCTTGTAACGTGTTGGCAGCTACCACACTATGTTTATTAGGAATTCAAGTAGACGTGGTTTAAATTTAATTGATGACACGTTTACAGAAGCAGATGGAATCAGTAATACTATGCAAATTTGAGTATGAATACACATGTAGCAACACAAAAAGGTATCTGGCTCATAAGTATGCCATGCAATGGAGAAGCTGTTTACTTCTGTGCCAAATACTACATTAGACCTTCTGTCAAGAATCAGCTCTGAATATGAATTCTTGTTTTATAAAGTCTGAATTTGTTGCAGTAGAATTAAATACTTTATTTCAGAGGTGTAGTGGTAAAGGCTTCGGTCAGTTCCCTGGAAGAGTCAGTGGTTCCTATGCTTGACTTTTCGTCATACTTTAGTCAGAATTCATAGAGATACAGAGACATTTGAAGCAGGTTGTATTACATCAAATTGTAGAGTTGAGAAAGCAATCCATTTCAGGGCTTTGGTCCTCACTTAAAACACTGAAAATAGTCATTGGTGACGTGGTGACATCATTGCTGGTTTATTTAGGTCTTCATGGACCAGCTAAATAAAATGTTACATTATATGCACTACCACATCCATACAACTAAAAAAATGGCATGTCATCATCCATGAATCAGCACAGTTTTGATATGTTTATTAGAATTCCCTTTTAGAAGGATGATGAATGAGTGGAAGGGAACATGAAACCATTAGCTGCCTGAAATGAAGCCATGCTCTGGTACATCTAGCGGGGCTGGCAGACAACAGAGGCTCTCTGGCGATAGCCTGATAGTTCATGTCTCCATTACAATGACATTTAGTTTTTGGGCTATTATAGGCCTACAGTTGCAGTTTGCTGCAACCACTTGCAATGTTGGTGAGGAAATATGAGAACTGTAAAGTAGCCTAACACTATGTAACTTTATATCATTTATTATTTTTATTTTGTATCCATGTACATGTATGTATTTATTTATTTATCTATCACAAAGACTTTTTGTTTTGGTACCACTTCCAAATTAACTTGGTCAAGAGTTGTTCTCACCTATTCTGGGTATGTGCAATTCTGGGTTAGCCTGGCTAACACCAGCCTAAATCTCAAGTGAGATTTAGTCTGGGGACCACCTATACATTTTCTCGTGCGGGATTTCAGGTTTCATTTGTCCAAAAGTTCGCGCATCATCTTGCCATCTCTCCCCGTTGTGTGATTGGTCCCCAAATTCATGCAAAAATTTTGCCCATGGTCTCCAGGCTGCCGTGCAGTTCAGAATGAGTGTGCTAGGCAGCATGGGTATTCCCAGGCTAATTCTGGGTGGAAACCACCACAAAATAAAAGAGAAAGCTTTACAGCATGACATTTGTTCACCAAACCAATTATGCCAAAGGAATGTTTGGAAGGCTTTGTGTGTTGCTTTAAAAATATGTTTTGATTTAGTAATTATACAAGCATTTTTGCATGCAAAACAAATGATAAGGCAAATAATCAACAGTCTTGACTAGTTACTGATAGCCTACATTTGGCATATTATTACTAATGTTGATTCTAGTTATGAATAGCCTGCTAAAAATGTCTTAGGAACTAGTACACCTGTCATTCATTCCCACAATAATTATTGCTGCAGTCTCTCTGCTTTTTATCCTCGGCAATAGTTTGCTCCTCTGTTAATCTCGCATAAGCAGGTGAATGAGATGAGACATTGCCAGGACAGGTTGTAATTCAGTGCCAAGTGTTATGTCACAGCAGTTTGCAGCTCTTTGGCCAGATAAGCACTCTACTATGACAGAGTTAAAAGTACACACACATGTGTTACTACCACAGCCAAACAACTGACTGAGGCCTGTAAGCTTCTGCAACCACGAGAGACACACATGCATGAAAACATGTCATCAGTATGTCCATAAACCTAAATCATTTTGCTTGTGTATATGAAAGATATATTTACACCTCCAAAAAGATTTAGTAAAAGTTTAATGCACCAATTTAGTTTGTCACACTGGTGCCCCTACAAATGGGTTATGAATGAATGGACTCCAAACTGCGTTTACTCAGGTTATGAGATCATGATTTGGAACTGAGTTCAGTTCAGTTATTTTGCTCATCTACCTATTTGTGTGCTTCTCAAGGAGGTGTTCCACTGCTGAATTTGGTCACAGAAGACTGTTTGGTCTGGAAGGTGTTTTATAAGCAAAAGAATCAATCATAAATTTCAAGCACTGGAAAGCAATGGAAACAGGGGCTCTCTCAGATAATGTCCACATTGTGCTTTCGTCACTCCGCTTAAGGCTGACTAAGTGTTGCTCTATGACATCAGTCTCAGGTAATCAGTCTCAGGTCCTGAGTGTTGACTGTCCTACACACACACACAGAGACTGGCATGGCTTCCAATTCTGAGACCTTGCTGAATGGCTGGCACCTGTGGACTTAGCGAGGGCCCGTGAGGCTGCAAGGCTTTAAATGCTACCACATGCAGGGCGCAGGGCCCTGATAGACCACAGATGTGTGAAAGAGGACCAACGCTAGTTGCCTTTGGACTTCATCTTTACCAGAGTGCAATTTTGCTGTCCACCACTGAGTGGAAAGCCATTACAGCACTGATTTAAATGCAAGATTGCTCAGCAGTTACATCCTATGGATTCTGGCTTCATATCTGAGGTATCCGATGGCCAAACAGTATAGCTATTTTAACTGATGCCCATGCATAAATAATGCTTTTGCATGCAACGATCCCTCAGAATCACACAACAGGCAGGGGGGGGGGGAGGGGGTGAGAGCACAGACTCATGGGGCCGTAAGTGGAGCTCATTCCAAGGTCTGCTAAAGCAAGATAATAATCTTTAATCAGAACCGCCGAGCATGAAGCAGTTTTGTGTACAGATTCTCAGCGAGCGCTGCCAATAAACGTACAGGCAGCGTTGGCCTGCATGGTCCAGGCTAGCACAGACATAACACAAAGCACAATGGCTCCCAGAGTGGCTTATGTAATCCGTGGCGGAGGGAGCCAGAAATGTGTGCTGCAGAGCCTGTCATCAGCTTCCACATGGTGGTTTACGTTTCCTCTCGGAGTTCTGAGTGCTCCCCTCTGTCCTCTCCTCTGTTCAGTGAATGTCAGAGCAGTGACATGGAGGCCTAGGCTTTCCACGCTAGTAACTGACACCATGGGCCGTCTCAATGCTCGAGTGAGCGGG
Source organism: Sardinella tawilis (assembly GCA_030264315.1). Taxonomy (NCBI): domain Eukaryota; kingdom Metazoa; phylum Chordata; class Actinopteri; order Clupeiformes; family Clupeidae; genus Sardinella; species Sardinella tawilis. Next base: position 17,778,921 of record JASCQY010000173.1, read on the forward strand.
GAAAATCAAAAACAGGAGAAATCCAGAGACAAATAGCAATCTGAGGCTGGCCATGCCTTTTTGGAACACACGGGGATGGTTCTGTGTATGCTCTGTCCTCCATTCTTGTGCCCTGGAAATTGTTTGAGGCTCAACATCATCGAAGACGTCTCTTTTCTTTAAAAGTCTGTCTGTCTGCGCCTGTCTTCGTCTGGTTGCATATGTCCACGAGACTTGCCAAAATGCACAGGTGACAGCGGAAAAACACGATGGACAACTTGGACAACTCAGCTGTCTCTAAACTAGACTTGAACAGTCACGTGAACCTTTGCTGATGTCACCTGTAATGGTACAGTTTGGTCAGTAACATTATGCTAACTTTGGTTTAAGTGTAATTCTCACTATAGTTTATAGTCAAGGTTGTGGTCATTTTTTTTATGATAAGCAACAGTCCCTCATTCTCATTCTCTCAACCATTCCACACAAATATTTCCTCCAAATGTAATTTGTTTCTCTTGTTTTCTTCCTCTCACAGTTAATTTCCTGTATATCTATATAAGGCAACACATAATATATTAAGGTCCCGAAGGGACAACCATAAATATTTCTCATTAGAACAACTGGTTGTGTAGCGATGAGTTGGTTAGAATGAAAGAATAATGTTTTTTTCCTCCCTCCTTCTGATCGATGAAGGCAAGACCTTAAAACAGCACATGGAATTAAAGCACTTTAGTTTGACTTGAATTGGTGTGTGGGAGTAATTTAGTTGGTGTGTTTGAGTTATCGGTGGGACAAGCCCCAACATCTGATTCAGTCTTTCAGTTTTGGCCCAAATCCGCATTTCAATTAGTGTGAGAAAAGGGAGCCTTGTGTTGCATTGTTTGGTTTAATCTCTTTCTCTAATCTTGTTTGTAATCTGTGTCCCTTTTGTAACAGCTAGACGGGATATTATGGCCCGAGGTTTTGGCTAGCTGGACTCTGCAATGTCAGAAAATGAGAAACAGCTCCATCTGCACTGCTGCCTGCTTTGAACACTAGCAGATCAAGTCAAGCAAGTATACTTTTAATTTACCATTGTCAATGAAATCCAGTTTGGTGTGGCCATCATGTTTTTCTCAAACAAACACAGATTTTCCAGGAAACAAAGCAATAAAATGGCTCTGGAAGTAATAATAGCTTCTTTACTAACACACACGCTAACTCTTGTATGAAAAGACTCCTGTGGTGGAGCAAAAAACATGGACAAGTGCCTTCTTGGAACCTGAAACATAAATCTAATAAGGTTAATTGCCGCAAATACTCCACAAACAATATATTTTCACCATGCTCTCTTGGTTATAGTGTCGTATAAAGCATGAAAAAAAGCTAAAGGACAACATGAAGAAAATGCAATTTTATAGATCTTTTTAGCTGTATGAAAACCATACACAATAAAGTGAATTTTACTGTGTTGGTGCCGTGTACTGGAATATACTGTAGGCCTTCACAGCATTTGCTTTGTTGCACCCTTCAACACACAATTTTGAATTAAATCCCAGTAAACAGAAGGTACTTTTATACCCAAGTTTGTCTGCCTTGCCTTGTAGCATTCTGTTTTCATGTGCACTTCTTTGAAAGTTCGAGTAATATGCCATGAACTGTGTGTATGATTCATGACAGATTTTGTAAATGTCCAATGTTGCAGGCTCGTTGGCGGTGTGTGTTTACGCCCCTGACAAATGTGCGGGGTGTGTACACAAACATGCCTATGGGGAACCCTGTGCAGGGAATGTAACACATTAACTTAACAGTAGTGGATTCATAGGAACATAAACAAGCAAGAACCTTGGCTCTTCCAGCCATGATCTATCTCCTTAATCTCTTTGGTCTCTAGTGCACACTTACATCCCATAATATTGTTGTTCATTTTCAATTTGGGGTTTCGAAATGCCTGTGAAACGCCCATGTCATTCCATATTCCATTTGCAGTTCATTTGTTTAACATCCTCTTAATCCTCTAACATGCATAATTACGTACGCAATCAGAGAGCATCTCAGACACATCTCTGAGCCTTCCGGTAAACGGGTCTGCTGCTGACGTGCTGAAGTGAACACAGCTAATGTTTTTCATTTTCATGATTTGAAATGCCTCTGCAACAGAAACCAATCCGACAGATTTAAGTATTCAGGACACTGAGTGCTTTGCCCTGGTCGCTATCTGTCAAACCTCAGCACTAAGCATGCAAAGGTGTAGGCTTAAATATGGCATAAATGGCAAAAAGACATATATTTATGTCTCCTTTACAGTGCCCTCCATATGTATTGGCATACCTGGTAAAAATAATCCAAAAGAGATATTAAAATCATCTTTGATTACTGATCTTGATAGGATACATTAACATTGAAGTGCTTTATTTTATGCACCTGGCTGATATTTGCCTACCAGTGCCTGACCAGTTTGCCTGCTACTCTCACTCTTCGTCAGGGTGTGCCACCCTGCGCTATGGACATGGGATCCGCAGCGTTCATTCTCACTGCGGGTAAAATTACTCTTGACTCAAATTACTCATTAAGACTTCTTCGTAAGACCTCTTCATGGATATTTCAGATTTGTCTCTCTATCTTATCATACTCATGTAGGCTATAGCCTAATTTAGTGCCAAAATGAGATAGTGGGTATAGGCAACCTAAACAGTTGGGCGATTTTCAGTTACTTTTACAAACAGGAGTTCATATTCACCACTAAAATAGCTATGGTGATTTCAGGTTTCCTCTTTTTGTCTGGAAAAAGAACTAAAGAACTGTTGCAGAGTATTTCTGCTGTGTGGGGACAGACTTGGCACACGCAGACAGCGAACTGGGCTGGTCATCAATCAACCACTATGAAGTTATGTAATATCAGGGAGGGAGTAATAGCACAATAACAGCTGTGGTATCTCACTAACTGTAGTTTAAATAGGCAGAAAAAAAGCAAGGCGTACAGACACCCTTTCACAATTAACAATTTTTACTTCACTTTTTATTGTCTTTTCTTTAGCCCTTCTGCAGATTATGTCAAGCTCTAAGGGGTTTTAAAGGGATATACCGGAGTAAGTCAATTCATAACCCTAGATCACCAAATACTGTCAGTAGGAAAAGGACAAGAAAATTTGGCATTATACCAAATAGCGAACCAGCAGTTAACACTATGAGGGCTGACACTATAACTATGAGGACTGAATTTCTATGCCCTCACTGGTTGGAGTCAGCAGTTTTGCAGCTCCACTGTGGACAAGTACTGTAGTGCGCCCTACTGAAGAAAAAGTGTAGAAAACTTTAATTTGCACTATGATAAACAATGTACATATACATGAGGGGTTAGGCTATACATTTACTGTGTTTTATGCTTTTCTACATTATTTCACAACAGATGAGGGATTACGTTAGCCTCGTGTACCAGACTCTTCCACATCATTTCACTTAGTTCAAAAGGTCTGGCATCTCTCAATAGGCATACATTTCCTTCCTGGTAGGCTGACACTTTCTTTGAACTGTGAAACTATTGGGCATACCCATTGGGCATGCTTTCAACCATGCAAGCAATTGTTTGGTCATGACATCGCTCTCAGCCCTTCCACAAGGACACACTGTAGCGTCTCTCTGTTCACTGATTGGTCTTAGACAGTCCTACAATTTTTTGGAGGAAACCTAAGCCTTTGGACAGGCACTTTACTAGTGCTGTAGCGAAATGTGATATTGAGGGGATCACTAGGCTGTGCTAGCCTGGCCAGGATTAAGTGGAGAAGGTGTACAAAATTGATCGCAAAATAACATGATCCTTAGTGGGTACATGCTATTGTGATGTGTTGAGTGTTTGCAAATGGATTTAGTTTGATCTCCTAAAATAGTGAGGTGGATCAGTTGGGAAAGGGAAGAGCAGCCTAGCTGTTTTGTGGAAACCATACCTCCATCTTTTTCTTTGGCATTTTTAATGCATTGCTTAATCTCAGCTCAGCCATTCAATGGAAGACATCAGGCTTATGTAGCAAAAGTGCATTTTGTGTTCTGTATTATTGCAGTATAGGCCTACAACATAACCACTGTGTCATATAATACAGGCATACTGCTTTTTTCATTATTTATTTACTTTATTTATTATTATTATTATTATTATTATTATTATTATTATTATTATTAGTAGTAGTAGTAGTAGTAGTAGTGGTATAAACATAACAACAGAAACATCAGTTTATAGATAGGCCTATATTTAACAATACACAGTAGCCTACATGTATGCTGCATGCACTTTGTAGAATGAGACTATGTACCATTGCAATACAGTAAGGCCTGTTACAGTTTCTGATTCATGATGTCACCGAGAGAGCAACACACAGCAGTAGGCAAGTTAAAAGATGAGAAAGTGAAAGTAAGGTGAGGTTGCAAACTGTCAAAGGGTCTGCGACAGGTGTCAGCAGTTTGTCAAAGCTTTTATTTATAGCCTAAGTGCATTTTCAACCCAGCAACCAGGAATTCCACACCACCAATGCCAGTGCCGGCATATGAGAGAAAGGGAGTTTTCTATGGATTATCATATTCTCCTCGACATGCCATACATGCCATCCACAGCAACGAAGACAGGGCTACGCTCTAATCAAAAGTTCAGTCTCTTTAGTGGGAGCTCGGCGCTACTTCACATTCCAAGTCGGCTAGTTTGGCAAATAAAGCCTATAGCCTACAGCTTTACTGAGTCTGTCAGACTCAGTCATGTCCTTCAGTGTTTTGAATTAGGCGAGATATTTCATTTTATGATAAATAAGGTTATTATTCATGTACATTCTGCAAATGCCAATTTATGCGCCACAATAAGCTAAACTATCTGACAACCTATGGTATGGCGAAAACTCAACTCAACTCATGGAAATGAGAAGTCCTCGGTTTTTGGCTGCATTGCGCACCACGGGCAGTAATGCAGTACGAGGGCTCCACCTTGTGGTACAAAGAACTACAAGCGCAACATCAGTTCCAGTCAAGTGTCCGTCAACCTGATTGGGTGTCTTTTAAAAAAAATAATATTACAATAGCCTATGTATGTAACATGTAATAGTATAATTTATTTATTAGGCCTAAGCTGCAAACCAGTTACCAATCCTGATCAAAAGTATGCCATAATTGCCATAGCATATATATATAAAAATGTTGAGATGGCCAAATGAAAAATATAGCTGCTGCCTATCGGCTACGATGGGATTATGAAAATAACTAAAAGCACAGTTAAATACATTCATTGGCTACGCCAACTTTGCCTTTGACACCACGAGATGGCCCGTACTTTAGTCGCTGTTGGCAGATGCTGTCAAATAAGATGGTGCCAATCTGCCAACTGAAGTGAAATTTAAGATGCCACTTTCTGCCCTACACACAGTCGGGGAGGAGTCCTACTTCATACAGCATTAGATTATTTTTAGTGTCTTTCAAAAGTTTCCTCCGTGTGTGACCACCTCATTCATAACTGAAACAACATTTAGGGTAAGTAGGGTAGGTAAACGCATTTTGTTCGGCTATACCGTTTACTCTGCGTAATTTGTAATGTGTGCTTATCTTGAGAACAGCAGTGTTCTCACTTGTAGCGCAAAGCCCTACAATCTATTCTAGGCCTATCCTCTAAACAGTTTAGGATAGAAGATAGGATTTTTCAAAATCTGATGGAATACAAGCTGTAAACAGACATCTGAAAGGCTTTACTCTGGCTCCTAATTTCTGACGCGCTCAATTTTAAATAATGTGAATGTGTAGCCTATCATGAATATTCACCACACTGTTGACACTTGCCAAATGGAGACTTTCGATTTCATCTCACGGCCCCAACTTTTAAGTTGAAATAGGAAACCTTATACGCATCGTCACCGTTTGGAAAATGCACATTGAATATGGCGTCTTACTGGAAGTCGTGACGGTGTATGATACACTGACACGTTGTATATTTACGCACTGTTATTTTTCAGACCATGATCTATATAGATAAATCTCAAACAACAACTGCACAGCTTTAGAGAGAACGCAGTTTTTAACTCGCCATCATCTACTGTAGCTCATGCAGCCCAATTGGAATAATGTTGAGGTTACTTGAGCTTTCGAGGGTCGAGTCGATTCATCTGATTTCGTCGTTTTGGGGCTCCAGTCATGACACCTTTTGGAAACTGGGTAGCTTATCTATTTAACGAGCCATCATTTTAACAATTCGAAAGGCGGGCTCAGTTATTGTTTTGCCACAGTGCACCATAAAGCAATTCTCTTTTCTGCATTGCGTCTTACTCAAGACTGAAAGGGCTAATCTCGTAATAGTGAAACTTTTGTGTCTATATAAACACTGAGGTTTTCCATGAGGTCTGTCTTATAGTTTAGATTTTACTACTCAGTTTGAATCAGAAGTATTGATTTACAAGCAATACGAAACAAACTTGTGCCAACACAGACATTCATGCTATGTTCTCCAGCCACTTCAATCTCACGGAAATCTGAGTTTAAGCAAGAGACAGGACTGCATTGCATTAACCAATTAAGGTGGAAACATGCCAAAAAAAAGAAGAAGTTTGTGACAGACAAAATGAAATCGGCGGCTGAAGGAGTTCAGATGACTAGTTCAGATATAGTCAAACAGGCCATCTCTATTCACTTGTGAGATATCAAAAATCTTAGCTTCCCCACTGTTTGTATAAGATTACATTATGAACCACTGAGTAATAATGTATGCTGTACTTTTTCTATAGTGGCAGACTAACTCAGACACCACCATGCCTGGAGATGAGGTCCGCCACAGGAAAGGGCGATCCAAAAAGTCTAAAAAAGGAAGGGGCAAAGGTCAGGGTGGTGCCACCAATGAGAAATTAGCAGGTTTTGATGCCCAAGATGATACCCAACTACTACCTCCCCCAGTGCCCCCTCCCAAAAAGCCTGTGGAAGAGAAGGTCAAAGCACCACAAGCCAAAGCCGAGGAGGAGTCTTCCATATCCATCTGTCTACAGGTGCTCTTCCCTTACCTGCTTGCAGGGATGGGAATGGTGCTGGCTGGCATGGTGCTAGACTCTGTACAGGTAAGTAATCGTTGAGCATTTCTTGGCAATGATTTCAGCATGGTCATGATTCATGATCATGGTCAAATGTTGCATGGGGATCAGAATGAATCAAAATGTCTGGAATGTTTTCCCCAAGATAGGCTAAAGTGACCCTGTGTTACCCTATGTGATGCTCAATATACCATGTGGTGGTATGTCCTAAATCACCTGTGGACCATTGTCCCACATCAATGTCCCAAGTGAATATGGAAATGACTGGTTGTCCACTTGATTGTTTGTATGTGTTCAGTCAACTTCAGTGGGAGAAAGGATCATGGACTAGTCTTATGAGCTGCCATTGGTCTGGTCAGTGGATTCTGGCTTAAATTTGTGACCCAAGAGTTTGATCCCCGACCAGTAAGAAAAATGTGATTCATTGCTCTCCCAAGTACCATGACTAAAGCACACTTTTTTTGAGGAATCTTACCCCACCTGCAGCAGTGGCTGCCCACTGTGCCTGGTTCCTTTGTGTTCACTCACAAAAGCCACAGATGAATAACATGCAGAAAAGGGATCTCATAAGGATGAAGACAGTATCTGTACAGTATCAGAGGTTTTCCATTTTGTTTTTCCATTATGTTTTGGGACATCATCATGACTGCATAGATCATTTTCATCTTTACAGATTGTGAAATTCTACATTTAATGAAAATCAGGGGCAGTTGTTTGGAATGAGCAGTAGGGATGAGCTCATCTGTGTAAATGATTATGTGAACACATCCCCAGCCAATACTGTAGCTGGATTATCCCAGTTTACAAGTGAGCTCAGTGTCATTAGTCATCACAGTAACTCTTGACATACAGTATATTATGTAATATTAAAGGAGAAGTTCGGTGTGAATCAATCTATAGACCTGTTGTTCAAGGTCACTGAATGCTGTTCATAGGAAAAAGAACGAAAAGAATTGATACAACATAGACCGAATAATGGGCACCTAACACTAAGTAAATGGGGCATAGTGTCTTACTTTCAGTTTAATTTCACTATGTCCCATTCAGTTAACAATAGTTATTTGTTTATCACTCGGCCTATGTTGCATACATTTTTTTCGTTCTTTTTGCTACAGACAGCATTCAGTGACCTCTAACAACAGGGCTATGGATTGATTCACACCAAACTTCTCCTTTAATGTCAAACCTTGCCAGGAGAACTTCATATTTAGAAGAGCAATAAAGTTCGCCTTTGCATGTTATTTCAGTCCTTTACTCCATGTATACAGTTTGATTTGACTCCTGAGAAACAAACTAAATTATTTCTGCAGGAGCCCATCGGCAGATGGTCCAGTTAGATTGATTCCACTATAAGTCTTGTCAGTTTTCTTGGATGAACACAGCCAAATAGCCTATGTTAGCAGATTTAAATGTGCTCTGTTGTTCTGTCTGGATATCCTCCTATTGAAGCTGTTTTCTGAATCACCAAGATTGCAGGAACCAATCACAACCACTTATCCACAATGGGTGGGCTCTATATGATGACGTACAGAGAAGTGCAGTTAACAGTGGGCTTGTTTGAAATGTCTAGCTTGCTGAGTGGCTGGCTTAAGGCAATGCATTTCGGACTTGAAATGGTAACACTTTTGGACAATCTCGACAAAATGTAACAGTAGGCCTATATGGAAAATAGGTCCCGGAAACGTGAACATGGCTCAGTGAAATTTCATTGCCAGACCTACATCTTTATATTTTCTACACTTCTGAAAAGATTTGATGAGAATTGAATGCACCAATTTATGTTTTTTTTTACTGGTTATGGCTGTGGATATCAGAAATAAGGTTTGAGAAGTGGCCTGGTATCTGTCAAGAGCCATATTATGCTGTTAGAAGCAGCTGCCCAGATTTGCTCTTTAAGCGGAACTCATTTTGTTCTCCAGCCCTGTTGTGACAAGGGTTTGAGTGTTAGGGAAGTCATTAGGGAAGGAGGAGAGGAAAAATGAAATCGGTGTGGCATTGACAGAGATGTAATGCTAGTGCCAAAGTTGACTGAAGGCTACGCAAAATGGACATGAGCTTTACCATGCCTGTATTTCCTTTGTTATAAAAAA
>JASCQY010000173.1:17789024-17800499 GCA_030264315.1 Sardinella tawilis
TATCAGTTGTGGTCCAAGAGGAACCATATGCAGTGTGCTGTGTAGCTGGAGGGAAGATGAGGGCAGAGCAGTCCTGCGCTGTATTTCCCTCCCCATCCTTAAGGTGCACTTTAGCTGAATCATCGCTCCAGTGGGGGTGTCCCTCGCCTCTGTTCCTCCTCACCACCACCAGCAGCGTGAGCTAGCAGACACAGATTTCAAACCTGCTGTGTGTGTGTGTGTATGTGTGTGTGTATTGGTACTCCCCGCCTCTTTTCTCCTCCTTTTCTTCTTTCTCTCTCTCTCATACACTCTCTCTCCTCCCTTTCTTCTCTCTCCCTCTCCCTTGTACGTTCTCTCTCCATCCTCCTCCCAGCCTCCCTACTCCCCACTCTCTGTCTAGGACGCTTTGAGGGAAGCACTCCCCTGAAGTCTCAAGTCTGCAGCAGGACCTCAGAGAGCTGGATGGTGATGGGGGGAGGGGAGCAGTGTGTGAATGAGATTCAGAGAATGAGTCAGGAAGAAAGGGGAGCAGTGAGAGGGAAAAAGCCAGCAGCAGAGGTCTTGTCATTTTTGCAAGTCAGTGGCCAGGGGAGGGGCTAAAACGGACCACCAGGAAAAAAAAAACAAAGCTTGTGACATGTGTTTTTGTCAGGTCTTACACCTGTTAACCCAGTGAGACCAAAGCAAAATTTGAAGGTTTTTTTTTAATGCTAGAGGAAGTGGGTGAAAACTGGACAGTGAGAGGGAAAAAAAGTGTGATAGATGAAGCTTATCATGATGCAGTGTTTGTGTGCGCTTGAAAGCCCAGAGAGGTGGAGGGAGGTTATCTCTCCCAGAGCAAGAGGCTGTGGAAACAGTGAGTCACGACAGCAGTGACGAAGACATCGTGCTCGTGCTCTCTCTCTTCCGGACGTCAGTGTCTCACTCCAACGAACCCTCCCCACGTGGACGCCACTTGTCATTTTCAGCCAGTCTGAAGCACAGCCTGGAGCAGGGCTGCTTTCTCTCACCAAGGGCATCAGGGGCAGCCTGGCTGAATGGGGCTCCCCTCTCCTCACCAGTAAGCCTGGACCCACAAGAAACCAATGGGCACATCTTCAAAAGCAAGACATTTGCCTGCAAGATAAGACAGAAGACTGACAAGAAGATTGAGCTCTACACCTGCTGCAACTGCTTTGTTAGATAATTAAAAAGATTTTGGCACTGACAAGGCAAGAGTGTCTTCTCAAATAGAATAAAAGAACCCATCAGTTTTGAACTTTGAAACAAAGTTTCCTTTGTGACACTTCATCAGGACATAATCATGTTTCCATAGATACTTGGTGAGAACCCTAAAAAGTTTGGAGGCACTGCCTACTCACAGGAAGACCAGTGCTGCTCTTCACCTTCTCTGTTGTATCCCCAGTACTGTTGGGGATGGGGTAAGTGGCCATGGTGGTCACACAGCTGGAACTGGAGCTGTGCTATCAGGGCCGTAAGCTGAGGGGCTTCACCTGTAAGCTCACACGCTCTGCTCATGGATTCCTGCCGGAGAGCTCCTGCCTCATTGCCCTCCAGGTTCTGGTCCCCTACCTGGTGGCTGGATTGGGCATGGTAGCAGCTGGTATTGTCATGGACACTGTGCAAGTATGGTTCTCACCGAAAAATGTCTTACTTTTTTAACCTAGTCTTAATATCCACAGAGTATACAAAATGGTGTACAATGATGTAAGGTTCTCCATTAAAACAATTTGTATTTTGGGCATTAAAAAAATAGGCCCATTAGCAAAATATTTCGGCCTATAATGTAGTTCTGGGTTTCATATTGGACAGTTTTGGGTTCCTATTAGATTTGGCTCACTTTTAACTGTTGCTATGTGAAATGTTATATTGATACTATGTTACCATATTGCATAGCATTTTCCTTCAACTCTTAAAAGTCACAATGACAATGAAAAAAATAGTTTGAAGCATTATGACACATAATGACATTTTGTCTAAAACTTGTAAATCAGTGGTTTAAAGTGAAATCAACATCAGTCAGGTGATAGAAAAGCTTTATTTGTATATGGCTATGCAGGCTAATCCTTTTCTCATGTTATTATATACTGTAGTGTCAATTCAGAGTTTAAAATTCAGACTCCTCATTAGTTCTCCACTGTCCATTGGGAAGATGTCAGTCAATATCAGCAGTCATGAATTGGGTTTGTCTTTTATCATTGATTTTTTTTTTTTACTCATGTACATGTAATGGCTGAAACCATCAATCAAATTTTAATATTCTCTATATCTCAAGTTTACATCAGAATGTCTTATCATGTTTGTTGTGAGTTTTGGAGCTCTTTGTCCTGTTTTGGAGAGTGTGCCAATTGATTCTTTAGCATAATAGATGTATGCTACTGGAGGGGACTTGAATATGAAACAATCCTATCAGATGTGCTTTAGAGGGCAGCTGGTGGTGGAGGACCTGACAGAATGGCTGAGGGGTGGAGAGGCAGAGAGGCTTGTTGTCTCAGACACCCAGCAGCCGTAGAACTGGGCCAGCTCCCAGGATAGCGGCGTAACGTGACAGATAGCCCAGTGCTCGAGAGGGCCTAAAAATACTCTGGCAGTATGACACTGTAGACAAGCTTCCTTATCTAATCATTTTTTGCATGTCTATTTTTGGAATGCTTTTTAGACCAATGAGTCTGAGTTCAGACTCTCTCTGATTTCATCCGCTCTTATTATGCTCTGGCATCCCACGGAAGGGATTTCACCCACCCTGTTTTGATTGTCTTCACCAATTAGTGGGTTTAATAATATGGATTACATGATCATGATGATAGCTACAGTTTGTGTCATTTGATGTCTGGGTAGAATGACTGAGTACATAGCCGATGACCTTGCCACAGTTGCTCACACAGCCATGTTTGCACATTCATCAATGTTGCCCCATGTTTGATGTTTGAATACTTGTGGTAAGCTAATACTTGAAGTAGTCTGTCATGTCAATAGCCGTTGTATGCTGGCTGAGCTAATTGCATTCTTGCTCACCTTTCTTCTTAGCACTGGGAGGTTTTTAAAGTCATCACTGAAATATTTATCCTGGTTCCAGCTTTGGTTGGATTGAAGGGCAACTTGGAGATGACTCTAGCATCAAGACTGTCTACTGCTGTAAGTCCACCAGAATATACAGTATAAATTACTTCTGTTGAAACTATTTTACTACCGAGTTGCAAACTGTTATTTGTCTTTAAAAGCAGTGAACTGTTTCCTTATAGATAGTTTATATTTTGCTGTCAATAGGTACGATTTTTGGTTTCAGTAATGCTGGCCTATGCCTTTCTTAAATCCTATAGGCAGTACATCCATGTTGGTTTAAAACATTCATGTGAATATGTAACTGTTAGATAACAAGCTCTATTTTTGCCGCATGGCAGAACACCAGTAGTCAGTGTGCTACTCTACTACTTCCAAATGCATTTTCAACTTTATATTGATTCTGAATCAAGCTTCCAAATGACCTAATCTCTCCCTGTTGACTAGGCAAACACTGGCCAAATGGATGACCCAAACCAGCAGTGGATAATGGTGTGCAGTAATCTGGCTCTGATACAGGTGCTCATAGCTATCTACTGCAGCTTCTCAAGAACTCAGGACTTCCCCCACCATGCCAAATACAAGTATAATAGAACTATAATGTTATGAAGTAAGGTGATATGAATGTAATCAACAATAAAATAATATGGTTGTAGGTATTATACAGCATAATAATACCTTTGTGTATTAGTTATTCGACTGTTATCCATTGCCTAGTGCCAGTGTTTTTGTTGTCTGTATCATAAGTTGGGTAGTGAAAATAGGTTCAGCCAATAGAGCAACACTAATGAGGATGCCTACATGATAAGGGTATCAGAATGGCTTTTCTCCTGAGGCTCACCTGTGTCAGTCAGTCACTAATTACACAGCTTTACTAAAGAAAGCCTATGCCACTTCACGAAATGTCAAACTGTAATTACTCACTCTCACTCTCTCTCTCTTTCTTTCTCTCTCTCTCTCTTTATTTCTCTCTCTCTCTTTATTTCTCTCTCTCTCTCTCTCTCTCTCTATCTATCTATCTCTTTCCTTATTTATTTCTCTCCCTTTCTCTCCCTCCCACCTCCAGGTCCAGGCCACTGTGGTGGGCTTCCTTGCTGCTTTGGCTGCAGTGGTGCTGGGGGCCTTCTCTCGAGGTGGTGTGGAGCTGGACCAGGCGGCTGTGCTGTGTGCTAGCAGTGTGACCACTGCTTTTGTGGCAGCACTTTCCTTAGGTAGTGCACAAAACCGCAAAACAGAGAATAAGACTGGGCTATCAAAACTATTTACATCACTTTCTTTCCAATTCTTCCAATTATACACTACTGTCAGGTTTCTTTTCAGCCCCACTGGAACCAAGTTGTAAGATATGCTGTTAGCTGAGTGCTCTCACTCTGGTTGCTACGTTGTGCTTAGACTGTCATCAACCCCATCCTGTGTCTTCTCTCAGGTCTAGTGATGATTGGAGTGATTATTGGCTCCAGGAAGGTGGGAATCAACCCAGACAACGTGGCCACCCCAATTGCAGCCAGTTTAGGAGACCTCATCACCTTGTCCTTATTGGCTGGAGTCAGCAGCACTCTGTTTGAATACCGAGGTGTGTTTGGCTTTCATTCAGTGTTTTATATGAGCATGAATTTCACTTACGTTTCTTTGGAACTACATAGTTCTTCATTTAGTCATTGGTACATTCAAATACGTTTTGATGGTAGTGAATATTGTGTGACACTGACTTAGGATAATAGTTTGCAATGTAATGGAAAGATGTTGCTTGAACAGGCATTCACCAGAAGAGGTCAGTATAAGTGTAAAATGCAACTCTAGTGTATGTGGCCTCCTTGTTTGTGTTTAAGAGAATCAGTATTTACCTCAGGGTGTTGAGGCATCTCTCCGATGCGGTCCTCACCTGGGCTCTGTGTGTGTGTGCAGATGTGTGGTACCTGGCTCCTCTTGTGTGTGTCTTCTTCCTCGTTCTGATCCCTGTGTGGGTGGTCATCGCTCGGCGGAGCCCACAGATCAAGGAGGTCCTGCGCTCCGGCTGGCAGCCTGTCATTGTGGCCATGTCCATCAGCAGGTACACACACCTACACACACGTGTGCGCATGCACACACACACACACACACACACACACACACGCACACACACACACACATACACATACACAGTTTAATCGGAGTGGAATGGAATCTATCCATGTAAACCTGGCTATTGTTAATGTCATCATGTTTATGAATTAATTACTTAGAAATTAACAGACAATTCTTAACTGGTGTTGCTGCAAACTTGTCTTTTTAGTTTTGGAGGTCTCATTCTTGACAAGACAGTCAGCGACCCTAACTTTGAGGGAATGGCTGTTTTCACTCCCGTCATCAATGGTATGTGATTTATAAAATTTAGAGCTGTGCTATATAGTATATATTTTCATCTTAAGAATTTGAGAATAGATTTCCTTTTTGCCATGGTTTAGTTGTGGCTGTCTCTGTAGGGGGGTTGAGAGGAAAATTGCTCTGTGGTACTTCAGCCAAACTGAAGTATTACTCAAGTCTGCAAGCATTTTCAGTGTGGATTAGATTTTGGTTGCAGTCATTGCTGTCCTCTTTTCTAGTTTTCCTGATGTCTCAGGTAATAGTAGAAGGGAATAAGTTAGCAAATCTTACAAAGTCTCACAGCACATGCATGCATCTGTTTGAGACTGTCTGCCCAGATGTTTCCCCCCACAAACTGCATAGTCACGGCCTAATATTGGAAGAGTCGCAGAATAGCAAAAGCCTCCAGTGAAATGACTGCCAGTCACTATGGGTCTGGTTTAGATTTCCCCTTCCTCTCTTTGGAGCAGCCCTGTTTGCCTGTTGTGATTGGGCCCTTAGATATCTTTTTGTCATAATAGCAGGCCTTGTTATGTAATCATCTTCATCTTCTGTGTATCCTTTTTCTAATAAGAACTCCTTTTGTCCTGGTCCAGTACTTCTCACAGCGTGTGTGAAAAAACTACAGCCACACACTTAGTGGTTACACTTGTCTGGCAACTCTTGAGGAGATTTTCTAGACTACCAGCCTCAGACTTGGCGAGAGTGCAATGAAGCAATTAAATAATTTATTTGATAAATCATTAGCTTGTTAAATATTTCAGACGGAGAGAGCAAGGTACGGGTGCAACCATGAGCAGGCATACTGTTGAAAGCTGGAAAATCCATAAATCAACAGGAAATTTGATTCTCCGCCTGCACAGTATGGAAAAATGTATTCCATGCATATGTAATCCATAACACCCACCCAAATGTGTATGCTAAAGCCATATGTCACCCATTCACATAATTTGTGGTTTGAGTAGTGGGTTTATGAATACATATTTTGGCTGGACCTGTCTCTTTTTCCAACCTCTGCTCACTGTCATCTGCTTCCTTGTGCAGGTGTGGGGGGCAACCTGGTGGCCATCCAGGCCAGCCGCATCTCCACTTACCTGCACTTCTGGAGTGTGCCTGGGGTTCTGCCATATAAGATGAGGCAACACTGGCCCAACCCCTGTGTCACCTTTTTCTCCTCAGGTAGGCCAACACCTCGCCACAATGAGGTAGAAAATACATCTCACAGTAGGACATGAAAAGCTACACTAGTTTAGCAACTATCACAGGTCCCTTGCCTTAGTGTACCTGACAAGAATTGTGGATGTTGATTATATGGGTAACACTTAAAGTGTTACCATTATATGTTTCGGTTATTTATGTGGAATGAATTGTGCCTGGCATTCACTTGCACAATTCATAAATCAGTTGCTAATCAGTTGCATAACGCTAACTTGAAGTCATGTTTTTTGACAATGGTGTGTGTCTATGGAAAACATTTATAATGCTTTAAACTGAATCATTATGTGTTAGGTGTGAACTCCAAATCAGCAAGAGTACTGTTTCTGCTGGTGGTGCCTGGTCATTTAGTTTTCCTGTCAGCAATAAGTCTTCTCCAAGGCGGACACACTGCCATCACGGTTGCCTTCACCTGCTGTTACCTCTTTGCTGCTCTCCTTCAGGTGAGACCTTTGTGGAGTAGACTCCAGAACAGTTGAGTTTAAGTTTCACAGTTAATGATTCACTTTGGCTAGGAAGATGCCGATGGGTCATTCTGTTTTTAATCAACAAGGCTCAAAAAATCTGAAAAACCTGAGAAAAGAATCACAGGTGTTTGTACACCTAACCTATACATCTTAAATGTTAAGTCTGTATCATGAATTGTTGAAAACTACAGCCCTTTGAAATTTCATCTCATTTTAAGCATTCTGGTGAGCAAGAGTTTTTGTTCAACTTCCAACATTATTGACTCTTTTAGTATTTCACACACATCAGTGAATTTATGTCAATAGAAATACATTTGGAGAATTCAAAATCAGATTAGATCAGATGTATCTTGTGTAATTCTCCCCCTCCGAAGCTCTGAAAATGCATGTTTACTTCTAGGTGGGGATCCTTCTCTATGTGGCTGATGTGATTGTGAGGTTTATGTGGAGGAGGGGCTTGGATCCAGACAACTTCTCCATCCCATACCTGACAGCACTGGGGGACTTGCTAGGCACAGGCTTTTTGGCTCTGTGCTTCCATCTGGTCTTGGTGGTGGAGGGCCTTGGCTTGTGAACACTCTGTCCCCCTTCCCTGGGTCTCCTCATGTGACCTGTCTGTGCCCTGGCTCTGGGGCTCTCGGATGCCAGACATTTTATCTCCCCCACCTGAGTGACTCTTCAGCAGGTTGTCAGGCCGTCTGGGGCATATGAGCCCATAGCACTTCAGCTGGCTCATCAAGAAGGTCTACTCAACTGGACAAACCTACCTGTGCTGCTGACTACTCATTTAACAGGCATTTATCATTTCAATTATTTAATAATAATAAACGTGTGCGCATGCACACACACACATACATGTACCCCACAAAGGGACTATACTGGATTTCAAGTTACTGGACTCATTGACCTTCATTGATGTAATTGTCTTTGACAAAGTTATTACTTTTGTGCCACATATGATTTGAATTAGATCATGTGTACTGTATTCATGGACACAGGATTCCCAGGAAGCATAGCTTGCCTGCACAGTGTAGTGAGGCATGAGGAAAAAAAAAATCACGTCAACTGTTTCAGTTACCCAATTGTAAAATTTCACTGGGTGAAGTTACGCTCTTAAACTAGTCTAGCATAACGTCAGTAGTTCAGCTTTAATTATGTCTGTAACCCTAGCTTATGGTTACCATCTCCATGAGGTGAATACAGGTAAACAAAATAACAGAATTTGTGCTATGCTTGCACGTAAGGAATGTATTGTTTCATACACTTACTAAAACTTTATATTTCCTTGACAAAGTTGTGTACCACATTCAGTACCACTTCTTGTTGTAAATCCTTAATTCAGTTCTACATTGGAAAAATACATTTTATTGTTAATATCACATGAAATAGTCATGTTTATTACCATTTATTAAAAATGTGTAAATGACATTTCTAGCTAAACATCCTTGTAAATACTGCAGTAAATGTAGGAATTTTGATAGTATCTTACCAATCCTACTCACAATCCATACATACTTTGTTTCCAAAGTGTTCAGTGTTCCCTCCATAGAGAAACTTTGGGAAATGAAAGAAGAATTATTCATGGGAAACCGTGGTTGGTTTTCTGGGATGTTCGCTGTATGATTGCTGGGAAGAGAATAAAGACATCCTACCATCGGCAGAGTGCGTTGGCATGGTTTTATTCCTCTTGAAACTTAGGGAACTACAACTATTGAGCTTTATTGAGTATAGATGATGGACCTAAAGTAAAAAAAAGACTGTTAAATGTTATCATAAAAAAAATAATTGGGATTCAAGGCAACAATAAGTGAAGGCTTGGGCCATCCCTGGACTTCATTATATCTTTTTGTTCCCTTTATTCAGATAGGCCCTTGGGAGGGAGAGAGAGAGAGAGAGAGTTGTAGGATCAGGATATAACCATATACCTGCCTCCATGGGCACCTGGCCTGCTTATACTGTAGCATGGGCTCTGCAACTAGCTGTGCCACAACACCCCTTTCTATTTCTACATGTTTTTTAGTGAGCTGCACTATTTTTTATGTAGGCTACATTATTAGTTTGATTAATGTACAGTAACTGCCCAGGCTTTTAGGTGAAGCAAATCATACCGGTATATAGCCGAATGGGCTTCAAACAGTTCTGTGGGTGAAAAGGTTTTGCAACAACATGACAACCAATTAGATGTTTATTCAGGAATTTGACAACTTTTCAAACTGACACTATCTAGATGGGGATACTGTAGGCATTCCTCGCAAAATCTCATCCGGATCTGTAGTGACCCAACAGGTAGTTTTCCCCTCCTGCTGCCTTCATAGTTTAACAAGGAAGGCTCTGATGAGGGTCTTCGTTTCTCCAAACCACAGCTATGCACTGTTTACACAGTCTGATCATACTAAATAAAGAGAGAACTTGGTAAAAACTCCACAAACTGAAACTGTCCAGATTCAGCAAGACTGACATAGTTCACCATCACTTCAACAATTTAAATTTTCAACTATTTTTTTTTTTTTTTAATTCCTGTTAGAGAATGAAGTGGCATTCCAAATTAGACTTAACTCTGAAACTGTTCCTACAGTAACTGGATTTTTTATTATCTTCAAGTATTCAACAGGGAAAGCAGGCTTCAACTGAAACAATGTTCAAATTTTATGTTGGTTCTCATCAGTTTCTATCATTGAAATCAGACATACTGTACATAGATCCCTCAATAAATTCATTCACAATAAATATTTCTGACAATATCATAAATACAAAGTCATTGAACATGCATGGGATTCAAAGAAGTATGTGGCTAAACATGTAACTGCCTTACAATCCTTGGAAAATTGACAGATAAGGCACTATAGGTCCAGTTCTGTACATAAAAAGGCAGTTAATTTGTAAAAAAAAAATCATGTCACAGACTTTGTATCACTGACTTCACACTATACCATTTTCTTAGAAAGTTGCATTTGGGGCATCACAATCAGTAAAAATCACAAAACATTCCCAAAGAAGTAAACATTCTGACATTGATTGCAAAGTGTACCTATCATCATCTTAACTTCAAGTAAGCTGGTGTGGAATAGTTGAAGAGCAAGAAGTCCATTCTGTAGAGGTTGAAGAGCTTCTTCTGATAGAAGGGACTAATGTTCCGAAAGTACTGAGCGGCCATGTCGCCCGTGGTGCGGGTGGTCTTGCCCGAGGTGGGGAAGCGGACAAGAGAGTCCACTCCGGCCAGCTTGAGCACATGGCGCGAGTCCTGAGCTAGCGTCTCATATTTGCCCACTACATCATAGTGGATGAGACAAGGGTGGCAGAGTGAGTGCACCCGTTCCCAATGCTCATTGAAGGGCTCCTCCCTTTGTGTCTGTGGGTCCACCAGGTAATACACAAACTCCTCGAAGGAGACATCGTCCCCGCGCTCCAGAGACCGAGGCTTGGGGTCGGCCCTGTGGCGGCGAACGATCTTCGTGCCGTAGCGCTTGTGGAAGGCTGTGTTGTAGCTGCGTGTGAACTTGTTGCGGTAGGCCGACACCAAGCGCTCAAACGGCTCACGCACGAAGATGAACTTCAGGTAGGTGCGTAGGCGGCGGTTGATCTCTGTGGCGGAGTACTCGGACAGTGTGCGCAGGTTGCCAGGCACGTGCGCCTCATTGGCCGGAATGGCCAGAGGCTCGCGGTAGCGGCCCTTGCCCGTCAGGACCATGAGCACACGCTTCCAGTTGGTGCAGGCCACTTTGGGCACGTAGCAGTAGAGCAGGCCGTGCTCGTCGTCCACTACCAGGTGGCGCAGGTCCTCTGGGGTAAGGACGCGTCTCTTCCGCGTGTGAGAGCGGCAAACCTCCTCCAGCAGCTCCCGACGGCCCAGCTGGACGGCCCGCATGGCAGACTGGTCCGGCTACAGAAAGCACACACAGGGCACACAGGACAGGAGGAAAGACATAAGCACCTGGCAAGTCATGGTCATTTTGGGGGGATTCCACAACAAACTCCTGTCAACTAAACAGCTAAATGCTGTAAGGTGAAGTCGAGTCAAACCATTTTACAGCACCATTTTCAGGATTAATGAACATAGCAGCAGTGCTTATGTTAGGCTCTTTTTAAATTGACACGAGGGACATGAGAACTGAACTGAACTTTTTTCTGTGGTTATACAGCATTAATTAAACCTAAGCAAAAGAATACATAAGGGAATGCAAAGTATTTTGTAAGGCAAGCTTTTCCTATTACAGTACGTCACAGGGTGAAAATAGTAAGACAAAATGAACTATATTTAAATTAAAAATTATTGTGAGGATAGCCCCTTGTGATGAAGCATTTCGTTTTCAAGGGGGTCCTATTTAGTCTAGGTATGGGACTACAAATCGGGCAGTTAATGCCTCATAAAGTAGCAATCATCAGATTCTACAGGAACTTTCACATGAAC
>JASCQY010000173.1:17822620-17834330 GCA_030264315.1 Sardinella tawilis
TTTACACTTTGATTAGCTCCCAGTTCTTGGTGCATTAGTCCAGCCCTCCTCTACATTGACGTCTTTGCAGGGTGAGTTTGTCCAGCAGTTTGATGAGGACACTCTGCAGTGTCTGCTGGGCTCCATCCCCCTGACTGTCCCCTCCAAGGAGCTCTGCCTCTGGTTCAAAGCCGTCATCGTCCCATTTGTATGGAGAGTTCTCCCAAAGGGCCAGGTACCTTGTGCACGCTCATAACCTACCATCAGTGCCAATGCATTATTGCTTGTGGAATAAGAGCCATGTAGTCCATAATACGCAGAGTAATATGACACTCTATAGTCTACCTGTTTGGGGCGGAGCTATATTTCTTGATGACTAACTCTATTGTTTTAAGGTGTATTTGATGTTTGGTGTTTTAGTATGTCAATACTGTGTCGTCATATTTAATTATTTATTGTCGTGTGTCGTGTCGTGTGTCCTATATTGTGTAGCTTCCTGGATGCAAGACAAATTCCCTATGGGGCAGTAAAGGTTTCATTCATTCATTCACTCTTTGCATTGACAGAAAATATTGGCAAAGTGGTTGGAGCAAAGGGCCAGGAATTTGGAGCTGACAGAGAAGGTAATGATTACATGTATGACAAATCCATATGCCTTGATTTTTTTTTTTATAAAAGCAATGATGAATGCAGTGACTGTAGTTTGAATTTAACGGTCTGTGTATTGTGGTTTAATCCATGTCTTTCATCCCTCTATGTGATCACTGTTTAGAATGACTGGCCCCACAATGGGCTGAAGATGGCTGAGCTTGGCCTCCCCTCCTCCATGTCAGTGCCTCTGGTATGTGTGAGCTCAGGAGAGCTATGGATGGAGCGGGGCAGCTGTGCAATAGTTGTGCCTGGGAAATGCTCTAATATAATGAAGATATACAGTATCATAAGAGTATATCAAAGGAATTATCCGGAGTGAATCAACATGTAACCCTGTTGTTTCACGTTGCTAAGTGCTATCGATAGGTATGAGAATGACAGATTTTCATGCACGGTAGACCGAATAGCGAAATGGCAACACTTGATGAGGGCATGTCGGTTTCGTTTTGATATGCCCCTATCTGTTAGCGTTAGCGGCCAGTTTGCGAATTCGGTCTACGTTGTAGCTATTGCTGTCGTTCTGATACCTATCGACAGCACTCGGCAGCCTCAGACACCAGGGCTACGGGTTGATTCACTCCAGATGAACCCCTTAACATGCAATTGTGCACTTGTTGTGGTTCAGATTTCGTGCAAAGTAGAGTTTTTCGTTCAGTGTTGCTTATGTGAATTGTCTGCTGTCCGTGTGTGTGTCTACTTCTGCTTGTTGGCTAGGAGGAGGACGGTGGTGTGGAGGAGATGGAGCTTCTCAAAGCTCTGGTGGTCAACCTGCGTCACCTGTGTGACCTCTATCTCAAATACAACTGCAAGCTCACGCTCTCAGAGTTTGAGATGGTATGAGGCCTTTGTTATTTGAAATGCTACCTTGACAGAGGCGCGGTAGATCAGCGTCAATTCACTACTACAGTGTGAAAGTTGAATTTATGAATTTTAAATCATTTTGAATGATTCCCCTGAATCGTTGCCATCTTGGGTGAAGGATAAACACAAATCAATGTAAGGTAGGCCACATTGTCTGAGTTGATGCAAATGTGTTTTGTTTGGGTAGAGCAACACGCGCAGCATGGCCTTCCTGATGTTGGATAAGGTTCTGGCCCCAGAGCTCATCTCCTCTGTGATTGAGAACAGCGTGCGGCCCTATGCTCTGGAGCAGAACCTGGACCTCAACATGACCCTGCTGCTCTACATCAAGGTCTCCTAGCTGTCGCTCTCTCCCTTCGTTTGACCAGAAAAGTCTAGTCTTAACCAGATGCCTTGTCGTCCCTGAAGCTTAGCAACAAAAGTTATTTAGTCCTTTTCTTTCTTTTTCCTTTAGGATCTGTCAGACTCTTGCAGTTCACAGACAACGACTATCTTTTCAGAGTGGGAGGACAAAGCGGTGGCTATTCTGCGCTGTATGACCAACACAGACGTGAGTTACTTTAAGTCTATTTCTCTGCTCTTGTAACAGTAAAATCGACAAATGTTTACATGCATAACTCATCTATTTATCCATTCAAGAACATGCAAAACTGGCCTTAATGCCTACATTTTTGTAGTGGAATTTTCTCTTGGTGCATGCAAACGCACTGATGGGGCTGGGTGGTAATTGAGCTCAGTGTGTTTGGGCCACCAAACGCTGCTGTTTGTTCGTCTTTGTGCGTTGTATTGGAAATGTAGATTTTGAAGTTTATGAAAAATTTAGATGTATGCCTCATATAAACTGCACACACTTTTACTTTGTCTCGGTGCAGCTGGTGATGGATGCTGTTCTGGACATCATGTTCAAAGCTGTGGTGCCCTGGAGTGAGACTGTGGAGAGTCTGGTCCAGCAGCACCTGGAGAAGGAGCACCCAAAGTAAGTGCAGCACCACAGGCACATGGGCCTCCAGTGGGGAGGCAGCAGCACTGAGGGGTTGGGAACACACAGCCATGAGTCCAGGCTGCCTTTGATCAGGCAATCACTTCCCTACTGAGCTTACACATGTCTGGAGGAAGAGCTAAATGTCGCCTAATTAAACTGTTGCTTGGCAACCACAGTGTTTTAAAAGTTTTGTGTCTTTTATTATTGACCTTGCTGCTGCTGCTGCTGCTTTGCTTAGCTTGCTAGCTCTTGTGTTGTGGTTGGCTAAGGGCTGAGGTTGACATTGCTGTGTGCCCACAGACAGGAGCTCCTGAAGGAACAATATCGCTGCATGGAGACGAAGAAGCTGCTTAGCCACTATGGCGTTCGCAACCTTTTCCGCGCTACTGACATCATGGTATGATTTCCAGAGTGGCCACCTTGTGAGCATCGTGACTATTTCATGTTGAGGTGCTAAGCTAAGCTGACTAGTTTGCTGTTTGCTCTCTGTGTGCCCTTTTGTGTAGATGCTGGTGAGGCACATTGTGAGTCAGAAGCTTCCCTCCTCTCTAGAGGATGCCCTGTGTCTGGCCAAGGCTTACCAGCTCAACCCCTCTGACATTCACTTGCTCTACATCCTGCAGCTCTTGGAAGAGGCCAAGGTGTGCACAGAGCTCTCTCTCTCTCTCTCTCTCTCTCTCTCTCTCTCTTGGTCTCACTCTCTCTCTCTCGCTCTCTCTCTCTGTATCCAGCCCTGAAGTGATCTGTAAAAGTTTGATGATGTATGATGAGGTGGATTAAACGCCTTGTCTGTGCCTCTGTCCTCAGTCATGTGATTTTGTTCTCTCAGATGGATGAGATTATGTCACTGTTGAAACAAATGGCCCTTGGGGAGGCTAAAGTGACCATTCATCGCCTCTCCAGCTGGGCAAGAGTGTTCCTGAGTGACAAAGAGCACATTTCTGAGGAGGTGAGAAAAAATTATTTCAGTAGTCTGCATGTCTAAACAACTTCCATGGTGGAAAAATCTGAAAACAACTTTTTTTTTTAGTATTATTTTCAATCTGCCAATGTAAAATAGGTTGTTGAAGAGTTTCTTCATTTTAGATTTGATCTCATTTTCTCCTGGTTGTTAGTCTATCCTTTGTCAAACTCAGGCGTAACTCCAGTATATTTGAAAGAGAATTTTATTTTCACATAGAATTGAACAGGATTAGCATGAACTCACAAAATGTTGTTTACATTCTTATTTGGAATAGCATAAGAAAAAGAAGATGCTGGTCACCAAGATGGCAGTGGAGGCTCTAAGCTACTTGCAGAGTATTCACACAAGTAAGCTTTTCTTTTTCTTTTTCTTTTTTTAGTATAACCTCATGGCCATACAGCGGACATCATTTAAAACTGATTATTATTGTTATTGTTTATTTGTTCATAGAAGAAAACTCTGCTGCGCTAATAGAATGTCAGGATGACCTCCAGAGATTCATGACCATTGCTAACCTCCAGGTATGTGCGTACACAGTTAGTTTCTCCAACTATGACACAGAGATAGTCGATTTAGTCTGGTATCTTCACTGTGTGACTCACAAGGATGATGTTCTTCCCAGGGGGACTTTGACGTCTTTCTCACCCCAGACGAGTTGGATGACCCTAAGGTGTGCAAGCTGTTGGAGGAGCAGGTGTGTAAGGCCTATGAGAGCACCAAAGGCATGAAGCGTTTCGCCTCCTCCAACCACACTGAGGACGTGGCCAAGGCCTCTCAGGAGCCCGGGGTGAAGAGCAAGAGCCCAGTCAGCAGTCTGTCTGGCACTGCCTCCTTCACCGAGGCTGGCCTGGGCCGTCTGGTGCGGCGCATGGGGCTCACTGAGCCCGAGCTGTGGGCTGGCATGGCACGCCGAGCCCTGGAGGCAGGCAAAGTGGAGAAGGCTCTCAAGGTCCTCAGGTCAGGCAGTGCTCTCAGCAAAGCACACATCTCATTCGATGAAGAGAATTGGCTGTGTTTATAATTTTATAGTATACTCTAAAAAAATGTTAGGAGTTAAGAGTTTTTGCTCTTGGGTTTTTATTAGCATCATGCATAACTGTAGGCTACTATCAAAAATGCTGAATAACAGCTTTTATCAACCCGTCTCTGCTACTATCACACTTCAGTTAGCAGTTCACAGCAAAAAAAATAGACAGACAGGCATTTAATTACAGAATATTGTTATATTATACACATACAACACATACAAATGAGAAAATCCTATTTGAGAATCACTTATCTGCTAGCTAAAACATAAAGCTGTCTTTGGAGTAAGCTACTTGCTTAGCTAATAGCCAACAAGCTAGCTAACATGCAAGTCGCGCAACAAACAGAATTCTTTCAAAACAGAAATTACACACCTGGTGACATTGATGTGATTTAACGAACCTTAGTATTACAGACCCCTTATCTTAGCTTCTGTTTTTGCACACTGTAAGAGGTCATCCTCATCTTCATGGATGTGTTGATGGTAATTCTGACTGTTTCATTTGTGACCCGTAGAGAGCTCTACCAGCAGCATCCCAACTCTGACACGGGCATGGTTCTGTTTCGCGCGGCCCAGCGACTCTGCCACAATCTGGGGGACGACGTACCCATGATCCTCCCTGAGCGCTTCAATCTGCCAGCGGTCATTCATCAGCTTGCCTGTCAGGCTGTAGCTGTCTGTGGCTCAGGTTTGGCCATTGTAAACTTCAATAGACTTCAATGCTTCAATAGAAAAGGCCAATGATGGACCTGTTTGTGTTTGGTTTCATTCTCTCCTAAGAGTATTTACATTATTTAGGTCTTGAAAATGTGCTCATTAGTGTGTGTTTATTTTGTACTCACATATTTCTCTACTACAGACTTGCTGCTTGACTGCATGGAGCTCAGCAAAAATACAGAGAGAGCCGCAGATTTGTATTGCCAGTGTCAAATTGATGACGACTATGGCTTTGTAGATAAGGTACGTTGTTTTGCATAGACAAGCTTCAAAACATTATCAACATACAAGTGGTATTCAAGTCCTTAAAATTGCCCTTCACCCTAACCTGCTCTAATTGAGATCCAGTATAAAAGGAATGGAATGTTTTTTGTGTGTGTGCACAGAGTTCCAAGCCTGCTGGTGAACAGGAGGATCGTCTTGAGTCTGTATTGAAGGACTTCTTCAGTGAGGATGGGATAGTCCTTGATCCTGTCACTGTCCTGCCTCTTCAGTACAAGATCACCACCTGCCTCATGCCCCACTTCTCTGGTAATATAGAGTCTTTTAGAAGACGCTCTGTGAAAAGCAATCAAGCATGAACTTGGCTGCCGTTACCGCGACATGAGAATCAGTCCATCATTAAAGGACCGTGAACACGAGCAAAATGCCTCTTCTTGACGGTGTTAACGGTTCTCCGTTCTGTAGTCTCGTTGCGACAAAATGGCTAAAGTCATAATGAAAATGCAGAGAGTGTTGGGGTAAACACATCATGTCCCAACACGCTCTTATTGGAAATAGCTGACGAGTGGATTATACAGTACCAATCAAGATACAATATTTTTGGAAACTCTTTATCTACTATACAAACGAAGGCATTAACACACTTTTTTCCTTTTTCAGACTGTAAAATGTATCCTCTGGAGTCATTCTCAATGGCCTATATTACTGGGGGTGAGTCTTTCAGTTTGTCTGCACAATGCGTCACAGAGCCAACAAGATTGCCCTCCACATGCATCCAGTGAGATGTTGAGGGGCTGATGATCAGGGGAAGTTAATCCCTGTGTTCCCCCTGTGTAAGCAGCCCCAGAGGAGGACTTCCTGGGGCCCTTGTTGAGGCCCCTGGTCCAAATGCTGCAGAGCCTGCAGGAGTGCAGTCAGCTGGAGCTGGGCCTGGGCCTGCTGCTGGACTCCTACATGACCATCCTCCACCACGTGGCCTCCTACACCACTACAGCTGTCTTCAATGACAAGGTCAGCAGGACAGAGTTGGAAAGAAAGCTTTGGAAGTATGGTTATAAAAACTGAGCTGTCCGTCACTTTTCTTGATTTGCTTGATTTAAAAAAAAATGTCACCTAATGGCAAACAAGGTTGCTCACTGCTGTTGATTTTGCTGTTTTGTTGTTGATTTGCTTCACATGTGTAATTGTCAGACATTTCATGATGATTCATGTATCTTTTTAACTGTCCAAAAGCTGTAAATGTAAGACAACAATTTTGCCTGTCTTACTCCCTGGTTTGTTCTAAAATGTCCTGATCTTCTTTGTTATTGAACAGCACCATGGGGAGAAGTGGCTGGTCAAAGTGAAGGAGCGAATTGCAGTTGTGAGGCAGACCGCCTTCTCAGCTCTTAATGTGATTGTGGTGTCACTGTTGCAGAAGGTACATAACTAACAAGGAAAGCACTCGGAGAGCACAGACCTCCGCCAAGGCAATATGGGTCACTGACCCAAAACAAATTCCAGTGATCACCACCAAAAATATAATCATCTGTTCTTTGTCCTAATACCCATGTTGTCCGAAAATTTCATCCAAATCTATGCTGTACTTTTTGAGTTATCTTGTTAACAAACACACAAACAGATAGATAAACAAGCCCGAGAACATAAGCTCCTTGGCAGAGGTAACAATGTCTTAGCAGGACAGGGACAGAAGTTCTCTGTGTTTTCTGTTCTTGTGAAATTGATTAATCTGGTTTATGCAGGATAGAAAACAATTGCAGAGGGTGACAAATCTCTTTAGAAAAGTGGACATGTATGGGATGTTTACATGTCCATGTTTACAGCTCTGTTGTGGTTATTTGTATGATTTGTAAACATTATTTTTATCATGTTGCAGGTTCTGAATTGGAAGCTGGTAGACTTTGAATTGGCCATTGGGCTGTGCACCATTCTGACAAAAGCTGAAGTTTTGGCCATTCTGTGGAAGATCATTACTAATGCCTGGCAGAACTATGATAAGATTATGGTAATGTTGTTTAAAATACTATTTGAACATTCTTCATGGTCAATAAGGCAAGCACCGATACTCACATGGGTATTTGTGTTTTAGGAAGTAGCCAAAGTGGGAGCGCATATCTGCGGCATATACGAAGATGAAGAGGAAAGACAGAAGTTCTTGTCAGTGATAACTGATGCAGAGTGGGGCAGCAGACTTGGAAAATTGGGCGTAAGTGAAAGAACACTGCTGATGAAATACACATGCTGTTGAACACTGAAAATCTATCACACGTTATCTACAGTTGGTCAAGCATATGATGGTTTTGTTGTTTCAGGTGTCCATTCAGTCTGTGTTCAGGCAGTGTCCTGAGACCAAGAGGAACCTTATTCCTGTTCTGGTTAAGAACCGAAACATCACCCCAGACATCATATTGCAGTACTGCAGGTAATCCCTTGGATCTTTTAGGCATAGTCTTTCAACCCATATACTTTTGAATCCAATTCACCAAGTGCCTCATCTTCGTCCTCAAGAGATCTGTACAGTTTGAAAAACCCTTGTGCTTATGCACAGTGTTTTGCTCATGCTCCTCTTTCTGAAAATGTCAAGTTAACGGTACAGTGCTCAAGCCAGTCAACACGTTCCTGTGGAGGATGAATGGAATGAAATGCTTTTTGGGCCGAAAAAAAAAAAAGACGCGGCCCTTAAAGATGGTTGTGTTAATGGTGATTTAATGCTGGGAACAAGTTAATTAGAATCCATGCAGTATGAAATGGGCAATAAACTAGGTAGTATATTTGTCATTGGCAATATATGGACCTAAGCTGAACTCTGAACTGAACTCTTTCCCCCTGCAGCACATACGGCCTGGATGGGGAGCAGGCCTTCAACCTGCTGATCACCACCCTGCTGCTGCAGGAGGACGGGGAGGTGGAGGAGGTCGGGGCAGGAGACGCTGGGGCTGGGGCAGACGGGCCTCCTGTGGATGCTCTGGAGCGCGCGCTACAGGTCATCCCACAGCTCCACTCCACCAGAGACCTCTTTGTCAGTCTCAACGCAGTCATCCCAAAGGTCCGTTCACCACTAGCCCACTCAGCTTTATTTGCCAGGCCATTCTCTGCTCCCTTCACTTCCTGCGTATTTCTACAAATAGGATAGTTTTTCTAGTCTCCTACTTTTGAAATTTTTAGATCTTCTTACTTTGTTCTTGTTTTTTGTTTTATTTTAATTACTGTTTAATGATTTTTTTTTGTCTTTATTTGTTTAATTTATATCTCAAATGTTGTTATTTCTGGCCAATATGGCATTAAATTAAATAGACAAATCAGCCAGCTCCTAATGTGTTGGCATTTCTCCATATAACAGCTCAGCCCATACAACTATGAGAAGATTGAGAGGATTCTGAGCACACTGGAGACGGCCAATGAGAGCACCACTCTGTTCCCTCTCAGCCAGGTAGGGAACCGGGGTCTTGTGCTGAAAGCCAGTTGATGGTGTGGAAAGATGACAACCAGTAGATCAGCCAGTTCAGTATATAATTCTTGTTTGAGATGGAAGTATAATTTATGTTCAAGTAGAAGTTCAACCCGGAAAAATCCATTGAATAGCAGGGTCCCAGGCACTCCTACAAGTCCAAAAGAAGAAGGACAGTTGCTTTGCCACAAAGAAGACCACTGTGTGGTTGAAATATGTTGGCATTTTTTTAAATGAATAGCCATACAAAATGAAGGCTTTTTAATTCATTCCTTCTCCTTTGGACTTGTATGAGTGTCTGGGACACATTCATTGACCTCCCAACTGCGTGTGTAGATGACAGGCCTGCTGCATCACCTGAAGTCCTACCGCCGCATCTCCCCTCCCACTGACCTGGAGAGCACCTACATGTTTGAGAACTCCTTTGAGCTCACGCCTCTGGCCAACACACGGCTTCCCTTCCACATGCTGCTGGAGACCAACCACTTCTTCTGGAAGATCATCTGTGAGTAGCACAGGCAACGGCCATATTGATCTCAGAGTATGCCATCTCCTCTAGCAGTGCTCTTGCTCAAGAAGGTTTTTTGTCTTTGTGCTCACTGATGGAAACTCACTGCCTGATACGTTACAGCGACTCATATTTTCTTCTTTTTGTGTCTTTCTCAAGCACCAGAGCTCAGTGAAGAAACGCTCCCCACTTTGTTGCTAATATGCAAACTTATGAAGGTAAATTAACATCTTCATCTACACACATCTCTTGGTGCTCTTGGGTGCTCCTGCTGTAAGGCGCCTTGAGACATTGCTTTGTATAAGGCGCTGTACAAATAAAATTGAATTGGATTGAATTGAACACATCTACACACGGCTGCATTTTTGAACTCTTGTGTTCCAAGTTTATATTTTGATGTGCCATTCCAGAGACATTAGTCGACTGACTGTCTGGCCTTTGTGTTTGTGCAGGTCAGTGTGGATAAGCTGTACATGCTGGTGGTGAATCACGTCTTTGAGAAGAGGCTGAAGCCCATGATCATCGAGCGGGCCAAGAGAGGGCAGTGCCACATGCAGAGTGAGGAGGCTGATGTGGTGGTGAAGGCCATCTTTGATTATGTGCTCTGCATCCACAACCTGGAGCTAGCTGCTGCCTCCGCACACAAAATTGCCCAAGAGCTCCCAGCAGGTCAGAGCACATTTTCTTGTAAAATTGTTGGAAATATATTAAATCCATTATCTACAGTATGTTTGAAATGGTCTTGACGGTTGTCTGCTATTTCCCTAAGGAACGGAGAAAACTGCTTTTTTAAAATTCTGCTTGGAACTTGGGCACAAATTGCTGAAATCACCAAGTCTTGAGGTTGGATAATTGTCAGATCCATACTCTTAAGCATATGGTGTTGTTTAATTTGTCTTGGCACACAGTTGATGCAGTGTTTTGGGCATATTACTTCATTACAGATAACATGTTTTGTTTTTTATCCTCACGTTTACCTTGACTGAAACAGTGCTGTTTCCTTCTATCAGGAGGAGGTGCGTGTGCGAGGAGAGACCATCATCTCAAAGATGACGCATCAGTATCAGCGCTCAGCCTTGGAGAACATGGTCATGTCCAGCCAGCTGAGCTCTCCGGAGCTGCTCAAGCTCACTGGCCAGCCGGGCCGTCTCATCGTGGCCCTGTTTGAGCACAGCAGTGTGGAAGAGTGCATGAGGAACCCAGCTGGACAGAGCTACCCCGGTGAGCCACACATCCGCAGGCCTCAGGCCGCTGCAACTCACCCCTGCAATATGTGCACATGTGCTGGCTGTTCATCAGAGTCCAACTGCCTCTCCATATTAATAGACAAGTCATCTGCTTGACAAATTACTGTAGGCCTATTTTTCTGTCAAAACTTTCTTTTCAGATTCCTTGCCAGAAAGCACAGTAGAACAGATTAAAGGAACAGGCCACCTTTTTTTTTAGATATTTACATATTTGCATTAAAACCAAGGAGGAACTGGACCTAGTAACCAAGTTTTGAAGCTGCACTTGCCATATCACAAGAGCCATTGATGCTGAAAGTTGGACCAAATGGAAAATTTGCTGATATCAGTCAATTTGAATTTTTTTGAAAATTTCAATTGGTCCCAAGTCTTAATCTGTTCTACACTGTACCATTCCATCTGACTAGGAATCTGAAGTAATGACCTGTCCATAACAAAGAAATAATCAGCTGCCATGTAATTTTAATGAGTACTCGGTGCTGGTCAGAACAACTGATGAAGCAAATGAGGTGGTGGGGCAACAATGTGAACATCATAGTGTAGGTTTTGTAATGTATTCCATTATGTAACAAGAGTGGGGTTAACCATTACTAAACCACTGAGCCATTGCTATTTTATAGAGCACTTTTATGTTATGCTG
Source organism: Sardinella tawilis (assembly GCA_030264315.1). Lineage (NCBI taxonomy): Eukaryota > Metazoa > Chordata > Actinopteri > Clupeiformes > Clupeidae > Sardinella > Sardinella tawilis. The sequence continues at coordinate 17,833,867 of JASCQY010000173.1, forward strand.
TAATGTTTTAATGATAACAGAGAAAAGCTCGTCCTCAGTCAGTCCTGTATTTAATTGTGCAATGTCTTTGTTGGTCTCTCCTCAGACATTCATGCTATTGTCAAAGAGATCGCCACCATCACTGGAGTTGATCTCCTGAAGGTTCGGAATTTCCTGTTGGAGAAATGGCTTTGTAAAATTGACAACTCCACACCAAAGGTAAAGTTTGAATTTATGTGATTCTGAAAGTCCAATACGTCACCAACAATGATCAACTAGTGCGGTGTGCAGAAATCAGGCACATTTTTGTGCAAAACATTAACGGCGGTGTAGTTTGCTTTAAAATGGCTATCTAGTATGGTTTTACTTTCATCAAATATGAACATATGTCTTCATAAAGTCTATAGAAATCTCTCAGCCAGTCTAAAGTATGTGCCTAATTTGTTCCAGGACCACAGCCAGCAGGACCATGTCTCAGACATCCA
>JASCQY010000173.1:17984942-17996852 GCA_030264315.1 Sardinella tawilis
GAAGCTCATCCAGGGCAATCCCACTGTGGCAGCCCCCAGCTCCCATCCCCATCCGCACCCCCAGTCGGGCCCAGTCAGCTCTGCACAGGTCTACAGACACACACACACACACACACACACACACACACACACACACACACACACACACACAAACTCCCATTCTGCTCACTGATATGCTATCAGGAGCTGATGAATACAATCTCCCCTTAATGCCTCTGACTTCTCCGACACCAACTTCAAAGGCTTTTTCTACATGTTTTTAAAGTCTTTTATGAACACGATCAATCATTCAATTAACAGTGGCAGTTATCTCATTTACTTACAGCAGCAGTGCTGTGTGTGTATGTGTGTGTGTGTGTCCGCGCATATGCGCAAGTTTGAGCGTGTGCGTGTCTCTGTGTGTGTGTGTGTGTGTGTGTGTGTGTCTGTGTGTGCATGCATCAGTGCTGCTGCAGCATCTCCTGGGTGGAGGAGAGAGGGCTGTCCTGAGGAGGAGGAGGAGGAGGAGGAGGAGGAGGAGGAGGAGGTGTGAGGACAGGCTGAGATGGTGTTAAGTGTTTCTCTCTGCTGAGACTCTGGACCCTGGACACTGATGCTGTGGAGCAGGAGGAGGCCGAGGTGATAAGTGGATGTCCCTCACCGACTCCCTGGACAAATGTGTGTGTGTGTGTGTGTGTGTGTGTGTGTCTGTGTAAGATGGTGTGTGTGTGTGTGTGTGTTGGACAAGTTCTCTCATAAGCTTTTATTGTATGACAAGTTGGTGTCAAACACCAGTATCTTAAGGGACTAGACTGCCGTGAACACAATTTCACATCCGCACACTGGAGGGTTCTGATGTCAGACAATCAGTCCCACTCCCCAGAAGACTAGCAGAACTACTACATGTGTATGTGTAGTCATCAGTTTTAAAGCCATGGGTCTGCGCTGTCAATTACAGCCCTGGGAATACACTGCGTGGGACAGGACCGATATGACGGACAACGCGGCAGAGTGTGTGACTCCAGATACTGTATGTGTCAGCTTGGTTAACTAGAGTTCACACCTCTCTCACACACACACACAGACACAAACATACTTGTACACACACACACACACACACTGCACACACACACTCTGACATGTGCCCTCTTGTTAAAGCTGGCCAGAAAGAGACGAGCAGGTCCGGAGGGCGAGCGGCGAGTCGTCTCTCATGCTCACCTGGCGATGCTCCAGTCGGGGTCGATCCTGAGGATGGTGGGGTCTTCTGTGTAGTTGAACCGCACCTCGGGGTTGCGGAGGTCGGCCGAGTCGATGTCCACCATGACGGGCACGCTGCCTGGGGCCAGCCCAGCCGGGGTCATACACACAATCTCTTTGGAGGTCCTCCTACGGGAGAGAGACAGAGAGAGAGAGAGAGAGAGAGAGAGAGAGAGAGAGAGAGAGAGAGAGGGGAGGTGTTAGCCACAGACCCAGGCACTCACTCACACACACTGCAGCCACGCCAGTGGGCCTTTACTCCATAAAAAAGGCCTAAGATGGGGGCTCATGGGGGCATCCTGGAGAGCCATACACAGGTTACGATGGACGGACCCCAGTCCCAACTCCCGATATTTCCGCTCACACTAACCAACGATAACGTAAGTCTGTCTACATGTGAATGACATAATGCCTAAAATTCTACGGTTTCTGACTGGCTGAAACCCTTTTATCGCTTATCGTACTGTTAAAGTTATGGTGTGGATGTTGTTGATATATTGCAATATTTTTTTTCTTATTATAGTTATCGTTATTGGTGTGAATGACCATTTCCTCAACCCATGAGGAGCGATCCAGTAGCGCTGTTCTCCATCAGCTCCAGTGCTCTCACCTGAGGAGGAGGCCAGTGTGGCCTCAGCAGGACAGCCTGCTGCTGCATTAGTGTGCCGGTGCCCAGCCAAGCCTCAACAGCTCCACATTAACAAAGGATGGCAGCCCACACAGCTCAAACAGCATCTGGGCTTCAAATGCACACAGGTTTTTTTTTTTTTTTTCTTTTTTGGGCTTTTCTCTCAAGGAACGCTGGGCTCTTTCTGGGAGCGGATTTGCTGTTCAGACAGCGCTATTGTCATGCAGACCGGCGATGAAGAAACCAGCATGCAATGAAACATTTGTAATCTGTAGCAGCTAAAGAGATCACGGCATGAATTCCCTCACAATTCGCCACCACCTACTCTTGAAAATCCACTCTTTCACCTTGGTGAAAAGCAATTTGGGGAGGATCCGTCCCCTGATTCCGAGAGGAGACGTGCTTGTAATGTCTCTGTTGATTCCCCATAGCCAGGTTTCCATGGGAACCCTTTTTTTTTTTTTTTTTTTTTTTTTTTTAATACTCTCTCGACATGAGCGCCCCAGAAAGCCTTCGGAGAGTGCCGCATATTTTGACAAGGTGGTTGTCACAAATAACAACAAAAAATGAAGAGAATGAAGCAAGCAGAAAGGAAAGTGAAGAGAGAAAGGATGGAACCAGCAAGTGATGAAGGGCGCCGGAGAAGATGACTAAATCATTAGAAGGGCAAATCCAAAAAAAGCAGATATGGTGATGAAATGGAATAATAAGATGCTAAGGTGGTGGGGGTGGGGGGGGGGGGGGTTGGGCAAGGCATGTTTGGGGGCTGCATTTTGGCATGTCTACTCTCAGAGACATTATATTTAGCAGACTTAGTCAGACAGAAATAGATGCAATTTTGCTTGCATGTAGCCATGTGGGCTTGTGAATAGACAAACTGGCGTCGTGCAGAGAGGTGGGAGGGAATGAGCAAAAATTGACTGATGGTTGAAAAAAAAAAAAAACAAGGGGGATTAACCTAAAATTGTGTACACAAACACACACACACACGTTTAATTGTATCCTCAGACAGCGCAGAGCACTGGGAGTACACAGACTCACAATACATTCATATGCATGGGCGCAATGGGGACTAGCAGGCACGTGCTGAAGCACACTAGCGTAGCATAGCCCCATTCCCTAGTTTAGCCCCGCTGCTCCACTGCTTTCGAAGCATGGAGGAAAGTGAAAAACAGAGCACGTCTCGCCAGTCCAGCCATTTTTTTGTGTGCCCTGATAACATGTTGGCAAGGGGCCAGGTGTTGCTGACACATTAGCTGATGGCTGCCACAGCAATCTGCCTCTTCTCTCTCTCCTCCTGTCCGCCCCGTGGCCCTGTGCTGTGGTGTCCCCCGCCCCCACCCCCCCCCCCCCCACCTCCCCTCGTCTGCACTGCAATGCAGAAATCGCCTCTTTCTGCAGACAGCCAGGTAAATAGAGGACAGGGACTTTTCCAGCGTCCCCATATGAGAGCGTGCCCTGATAAGACCTTGTTACGCAAGCATCAGTCTGTGCTTGCCTTTGTCCAATCAATCTCCATGCACCTAGATACAGGCTACCTGGACCAGACACAAACGCACAGACAGATAGATAGACAGACAGACAGACAGACAGACAGGCAGGCAGGCGTACTTCTTAAAGACGCAGGGCTGGCGCCCTATGCTGATGGACACGGAGCTGCCGGCGTTGAGGTGACTGCCCTCGATGGTGATCCTGGTTCCCCCGGAGATGGGGCCCTGGGCTGGTACCACCCGCGTGAAGTAGGGAGACTGCGTGGACACAGGCAAGCACAGAGGACAGGTGACCACTCGGGCACCAATGCTTCCAACACACTCAATGCTCAATTCCCAATAATTGATTCCCTGAGGGTAAAATCTTCAACACAAGTGATCAATGTTTTTTTTAATAATTCAACTATGAAAACTAATGATTTGACAGCAAAATCCAGCACAAGGATGATTCCTTAATTAACATAACTGAACCATTAACTTCAAAATTCAATCCCTATCGATGATATATCAACACAACACAAAGTGATGGATTCAGTTCCTTCTGAGGTGGCACATGGCGCACCGCCGCCATCCGAGAGAATCTGGGTCCCGTCATTCCATGACTGCTTTCCTCCTGTTGTATTCCTACGGCAAGCTTACTTACCACGAAGGTGAAGGCCCGCGGCTTGAGGGCCCGGTACTCGGGTTGGCACTCCTTGACACACACCTCCAGGTTGGTGGTCTGTTGGGTAGGGTAGCTAGTGGCGTCCTGCAGCATACAAACGATCCTGCGACAGTAAAGTACAGTTTGTGAGTCTGAGCAGCTGCAGCCTTCCTTCCTTCCTCAGACACCTCAAGTGAGTCACCCTTCTCATTTACTGTATAAGAACGTGCATCTTTTACAAACTATTGCTAATGAGAACACAGATCAAGAAACTCTTTGAGAGGACTGCTCTCTGATAGTCTACGTGATGCTATGAGACAGAGACGTGTGTGTGTGTGTATGTGTGTGTGTGTGTGTGTGTGTGTGTGTGTGTGTGTGTGTGTGTGCGTTAGTTAGTCCATGCTATGTGTTTTAAGTGAGAGGAATGTAAAACAGTGGAGGAAGCTCAATGCTTAAAGGTGCTGCGAGTCACCAGCTGCTGTCTAGGCTCTACACTCCGTTCACCTACAGTCTACACTAAATAACATGGGCACACAAAGGGTGTGTGTGTGTGTATATGTGTGCATGTGTGTTTGTATGTGTGAGTGAGAGAGTGAGAGATAGAGATAGAGAGAGAGATAGAGAGAGAGAGAGAGAGAGAGAGGGGGGGGGGAGAGAGAGAGAGAGAGAGAGAGAGAGAGAGAGAGAGAGAGAGAGAGAGAGAGAAAGAGAGAGAGAAGCGGGGAGAGCAGGAGTGCAGGCACCCTCACCTCTCGGCGCTGATGTACTCCTCCTCGATGGGGATGCAGGGCACGGGGCCCAGGCGCACGCCTGAGCGGATGTCCTGGAAGTGCAGGCCCAGATTCTCCCCGATGATGGTGAGGCGGGTGCCCCCCTGCTTAGGGCCCGTCTCTGGAGACACCTGCCAAAGCAGAGCAGAGGGGAGGGGAGGCCATTAGGAGCAAAGCCCTTCCTCTATGCTCATCACATGACCACACACGAGAATGTTAAAAGAGAAGTTTGGTGTGAATCAATCCATAGCCCTGTTGTTCAAGGTCACTGAATGCTGTCTGTTGGAAAAAGAACAAAAAAGTCTGAATAATGAACCTGGAAGTAACACTAAGTAAATGGGGCATAGTGACTTACTTTCTGCTTCATTTCGCTATGCCCCAGTCAGTTTTACAATAGTACAAGTGTAATAGTGTAATTGGTTTGTCATTTGGTCTATGTTTCATCAATTTTTTTCATTCTTTTTGCTACAGACAGCATCCAGCGATCTCTAACAACAGAGTTATGGATTGATTCACACCAAACTTCTCCTTTTAGCTATTTGCTGAGACGGCCATCAGTATCTGGCCAGTGAAAGGAAAGGCGCTCTGTGATTGGTCCTGCTGGCCTTCAGCATACGCTCTGTCTACTTGGGCTGCTTTGCTGGGCGCCCAGTGAGGGACTCCCACTCCGCTAGTGGTCAGGCTTGCCGCAGGCGATGAAAGCCCTGCATGACGCTAGCGGGGCTGCGTGTCCCCTCAACCATAGCCAGCTCCCGCAGTAATGTGCCTCCTCCCGTTTGCATAAGCAAGACAAATGGTCCCCTCGGCGGCACTGTACTGTCGGGGAGAAACTAAAAGTGTGTCCTGGTCCAAAGTCTCACTTCCCCTCCCTCTCCTCCGTTTCTAATTGAAACTTATTATGGCGCGCCGGCGAGCGCTCCGCTCCGCTCCGTGGCCACGTGGTGCAGTGGCGGCGCGCTAATGTGATTTATTTAGCGGGATTATTCCACCTTAACGAGGACAGGTGTGGCGTGACAAAACAAACACGCTGACGGATGTGCAGCGGCTGCGGCGGGAGGCCAGCCCCTCCAAACAAACATCATGAGGTAATTATGGGTAATCTCCACCAGGCTGCCTCAACCCAGAATTTCCCCCCCTCCTCTCCTCTCCTCTCCCCTCCACCCCAGCCCAGCCCCATCCCATCCCACTGCATCCCCCCCCAGTCTGGTCACACTCCCTCCCTAGCCAGACCTGAGAGGTTCCCACAATCACATGCTTTTAAAGGCGCTCGGGCTAGCGGGCTGCCAGTCCCACCACATAATGACATGGCCGTGGCCGCTCTCGCTCACAGCTGGTCTCGCTGCTCTGGGGTCCAGGGAATCATCCAGCGCACCCAGAGGGACCACATGGTGCGCATTAGTCAACCTCAGAACGGTCGCTACACACGGCGGCCCAAGGACATGCTCGTGGCGTGCGCAAAGAATGTTAATTTATCGCATTGAACGGTTTTTCGTACATAGATTTTACATTTTTGCAACTGTTGCAATTATTAGCTATTTTACAAGCTGCATGTAAGGTTCAGAATCAGGGCAAACTGGCAAGGGTGTTATAATGCATTTCGAACCAACCATTCCTCTAAGAGTTCTAGCCTACTACATATTTGATTTGATCCTTCAGGTATTGGGAGCTGTGCAGCAGAATGTCTATGTTCCATGGTCAAAACAAAGAGGTGGAGGCCATCTGTCAAACTACCTTAACTTTCAGATGTGAAGGGGAATGCACTGTTGAATCACTTAACCAAACCGAGTACATTTTAATCGAATGCATTCGCCGCTGCTGGGGAGTAGGGCTGTCTTTTGCATTCTAATGCCTTTCCATTGTTTGCGGTGCAGCATTCAAACATATCCATTGAACATGCGGTGCTTGGGCCTGTGTCTAAAAGAACAATCCCAGCAGAGGTGGGGGTGGCAGAGAACAAACCAACCCAGTCACAGCTCTACACCCCCTCCCTCTCCCCTGCCTCGCTCTCCCCACAGCCCGCCACCTGTGCCCAGCGTGTGGCCCACAGGAGAGCTTCCTGCCCGTCTGCGCCAGATCAGGCGAGACGCCACGCCACGCCACCCCACGCCGCCACTGCTCGTCAGCGTCAACACCAATGCCGCCCGTCTGTCTCTCATTACCTGCGACGCCTTTCATCTCGGCTGGAGCCGTCTGGAGGCGGGGGTGGGGGCTGTGGGGTGGGTGGGGTGTAGGGAGCTCGCTTCCCCACCCACTCGCCCGGCTCAGCCCAACACCCACCACCCACACACTGCTCTCCCCAGGCAGTCCCCCCCACCCCCACAAAGGCGAGCAGACTCCAAACATTCAACAGCAGCCAGAGAGTGAGGTGAGGTGTGTGTGTGTGTGTGTGTGTGTGTGTGTGTGTGTTTGTGTGTGTGTGTGAGCACCCTGGGCTTTATTTCCCACCGGGGAAAAGGGCGCCTCTCAGGATATTCACTTTGGCCACTGTCAACAAGCCCAAGCGGCCATCATATAACCTGGGCGGGATGATAAGGAGGCTTCGCTGATAAGCGGGAAGGAGGGTTAAATGTATTTCTGTACCACTATCCGCCTGGTGGACCATCCCTCCCTGTGCCTTTTCTACTGAATGGAATTTCATCCTGAAAACATGTTATTGCACGCGGTTCCAGCCCCATCTCTCATCTAGCACAGCTTCTGAGGCTTCTGAACCCCCCTTTTTTTATTTGATTTTATTATGCTCATGATTAAGCAGCGCTGCTATGTGCTGTAGGTGTAGCAGTGTCGGAGAGGCGAGGGGCGAGACAGCGGGCCTTTAATTGGTTTCACAGGGCTCGTCTGGCGGGTAAGGCTGACGCGCGAGAAGCTCAGGGCGCCCGGCAGACAAGAGAGGAGAGAGGAGAGGAGAGGAGAGGAGAGGAGAGGAGAGGAGAGAACAGAGCAGTGGGGAATGCCCCCCCCCCCTCCAGTCCACAGCATGTTCACCAAGAACCCCTGTTTCCCCCATAAGACAGCGCCAACCCTCAGCCCCAACAGGAAGAGACGGAACGGGTGAAGTGAAGATGTAACATACAGTCCCTCTTCACAATGGGCCTGAGTTCTGTGCTCGTAGCTCTCTGCTGAGAGGAGATTTGCCATTCAAAGCGTCTCCAGGGTAACTATCAGTGAATGGCTATGCCACTATTAGCGTATTATCAGTGAAATCTATATCTTGCATCTATGCTGAAGACTGAAGACCTGTCTTATTGAATACAATCAGTGCATATTAGCTTACGCTCTGCGAGACGTTGCAAATGAGATCGAATCAAATGAGAATTTCTTCGACTGTCAACCTGTAACATTAGTACCCCATTCCCTGAAAGAAAACAATAACATATATATATATATATATATATTTTTTTTTATATATATTTATATATATATATATATATATATATATATATATTTATATTTGTATTTGGTAAAGCCATCTAAAGTGCATTTCCCATGCATGGAACAATAGTAGTGCAGTATGAGCAAATTGACATGAAGGCCAACATAAAGAAATCTGCCTATGCAGCACAACTAGTGGAAGCCCCTTTGCCTTTCCATCACACTCACTGACAGATCGTCTGCAACTCCAGAGGAAAACACTCTATTTTTGTTTGGATCAGTGAGGCTTTCTTGTGTGCGGTGCAACGCGGCTCCTCTCCCCTCCTTTCCTCTCCTCTCCTCTCCTTTCGTCTCCTCTGGAAGGGGAGCAGAAGGCTGAGGAGCGCCACATGTATATTTTACATGCTTCAGTGTCAAAACTCATCAAGGCCATGTTCCGCTGACGGCTGGGGGTGGTGAGGGACAGAAAAAGAAAACAAGGAGCCGAGCAATCAGAGCCTCCCCCATTCTCTCTCTCTCTCTCTCTCTCTCCTCCTCTCTCTCTCGCCCTCTCCTTTGCCTCTCTCGATACTGATATAATATTAATCTGAGGCATTGTATGTTCAGAAGAGGGCGAAAAATGCCACCATGCAAACAGAGAACTGCATTGTGGGATGGAGGCAACTGAAAAGCACCCTCATTACACACACACACACACACACACACACACACGTCTCCTCCCCCTTCACACATATCCCTCTTTTCTCATTCTCATTTCCCCTGTTCTTCTCTTCTCCCGTGATTGCTGAGCACCATGAGGAGGAGGAGGAGGAGGAGGAGGAGGAGGAGAAGGATGGAACGAGGAGGCCATGTTGTAATTCGTCAGGCTTTTGTTGCAGGTGGATGCGGGAGGACGTGGGTGTGGATGCGGGAGGGGAGGGCGGCGGGCGGGAAAGGCTCATTGTCTCTGTGGAAAATCTCGGGGGAAGCAGACTTAAAGGGCTGCCACGTCAGACGGGGTATTCAGAAGCGCTCCCAAACACCAGACAATGAGACACGGCAAAGTGAATTCAATTACTACCACGACTCTGGGGGGTATCACTCTATGAGAGAGAGAGAGACAGACAGAGACAGACAGAGAAAGAAAGGGAGACAGAGAGCAGTATGAGAGAGAGAGAGAGAGAGAGAGAGAGAGAGAGAGAGAGAGAGAGAGAGAGAGAGAAAGGGGAAAAACAAAAGGGAATATCCCTGAATTCTTGTTCAGTGCTGGGCTCCAATGAAATGCTTAATCCGGGCTCTAATTTGCAGCACCACACAGTGTCTCTGTGTTTCCTCTATCTCCCAGCTTATTCTCCCATTCATGCTCTATTTTAATCTGAGCTCCACATTCCCTCTTCCTGCGGCAACATGGCAGTCTGCTGGACACGTTCAATGCAAATCATACCTGCAAGAAATCTGTGTGTGTGTGGTTTTTTTATATATATATATATATATATATAAGCTTTTTAATTTGGCAGACATAGAAGTGAATAAGTATTGTGTGTGTGTTTTTTTTCCCCCTCACAAATCTATCATGAAGTATTAAGCGAATGCGCCAAAGGACGTGATTATTTTGACTGGAGGTGCTCTTCTGAATGGGAACACAACATTGCGAAGGCATATTTCATATGCCAGTCACACGGCAGCCTTCTTTTGTTTCCTTCCAGACTGCTGCTGCCAGGCATACAGATGTGCTGAATCAATGTCCGCGGCGGAGCTGCTTTTTGGGCTGCGGCGGCTGTGGAGCGCCGCTTGCGGCCCGCGCGGCTCCGCGGGAGAGCCGGTCGGGGGGGCTTTTGGCCGGGGCTGAAATGACACCGGCAGAAAGGAGTCGGCTCCGGACGCCGCCCGCCGAAAGAGCCGTCCGACTCCGCGGGACGCCACTCACGCTCGCCGGCCAGAGAAATCCCTTCTGGCACTCCAGTCATGCTCCGAGGCGAGCGATGCATTTCAGGGATTCTTCGATGGAAGAGACGGAAAGGGAGCAGCGCATGAATGCTCGGCTAGGCATCGGGTTAGGCAGACGGAGATTTAGTCAGTGTTAAGCTTGGTAAGGAAAAGACAACACGCATGGTTTTAAATTTATACTGAGACTAATTCCTTAGAGGGTAAAAGTCTGAAGGTTGTGTGTGTGTGTGTCTGTGTCTGTGTCTGTGTGTGTGTGTGGTTGGTTGGTGAGTGTTCCCACCAAGGCACATGCTGTGACGACTAAGATTGCGGTGACAAATCTGTGTAGACGGGTAATGCCTTCCACTGTCAGAATCACAGTTGCCATGCTAAACGTGCAGCGCGACAGGATGTTGTTCTCCTTTAGGAATATACTACTTGACACCACAGTCACCTGACGCAAGGTTCACACGCAGCACCACAAATGACTGGGATTAGGGGCTGAGCCTGAGGAGCAGGAGCTGGTCCTGAATCAGTGAATGAGAGAAAGGGAGAGAGTGAGGGAGAGAGGAAGAGAGGAATAGAGGATGGGAGAAAGAAGGAGAAAGAGCAAGAGAAGGAGGGAACAGGGAAGAAAGAAGGGAAGAGTGGGGGGAGAGAGAGAGAGAGAGAGAGAGAGAGAGAGAGAGAGAGAGAGAGAGAGAGAGAGAGAGACTAACACTTCAACTATTCCATGTCTTCTCTTCTTTAACCCAATGGCTTCAGCCCTTGTTATAGAGAGATAAGTGGTGCCAGAGACAGGCGTGAGCAAAGGGATTAGTCGCTGTGCCACTGCCAATTATCCAATATCAGGGGCTTATCGTTCACACAAACGCTGCCTCTCGAGTGGAGATCAGGCTGAGAAGGCATGGACGACCACATTAGCTTCTAGCCACTGAAAGGGGATAATAAAAAGAAAGGATTTATGGAGATTTGCTGAGGCCTTAAGCTGAGGCTGGTGCTGGTGCTAGGTGCTGGAGCGGGAGCTGGAGGTAAGGCGGAGGTTAACAGCACCGCGGTGGAGGTGAAGCACTGCAGTTGGCTGCTTGTGGCGGCTGCTGTGGCTATTCGATGCAACATTAGAAAGGTTCTCTTCAAATGCAAGTCCCATTAAAAAAAACAAACAAAAAAAAAAACACACATGCAAAACACTAAGAAGTCTGAGTTTGCAGTGCTCCTGTTAGATTTTCTGTAAAGGTCACATTCAACTTATTCATAGACTTGAGCAGATATGGTAAAACACCTCATCTCCCCAAGTGGAGGTGTAAGTACAGCAGAAAAGATGGCAGACAGTGTAACAATTTGGCTCAGTGTAACTGCAAATGGAAGACGGCAGAATTGGGGATGTGGCGGGAAAGTGGGGGTTACCTTGGTGATTTTGGGGTGGGTGCAACGGCTATTGCCGCCCCCGGCGTGCATCCAGCTGCTCTCGGGCGGCGAGCACTCCTGGCGCAGCGAGCACTTCTTCTCCTGCACGCACCATCCGCACTCGAAGCGGGGGTCGGCCTTCAGACACATCCCGCAGCTGTCGCGCAGCGCAAAGCACTTATACAGGTGAGCTGCGGGAGGACGGACAGACAGACAGACAGACAGACAGACAGGCAGACAGAGACACAGACATAAGAGGAAGATAACAGATCAATATGAAGTAAAGAGCAGAGGAGAGAGAGCAAGAGCAGAATAGAGCTTTTGATTCTCAGGTGGAATTTGAAATCAAGCCGGAGAGGATATCAGAGATGGCAATATCTGACATTTGAGCGAGATTGACAGGAAGTTTGTATGGGTAGATTGGGGACGGGGGGGGGGGGGGGGGGGGGGGGGGAGCGGGGC
>JASCQY010000173.1:18039153-18052004 GCA_030264315.1 Sardinella tawilis
TGTGTGTGTGTGTGTGTGTGTGTGTGTGTGTGTGTGTGTGTGTGTGTGAGTGTGTGTGAGTGTGTGTGAGTGTGTGTCTGTGTGTCTGTGTGTCTGCGTGTGTCTGCATATGTGTGTGCGTGTGTGCGTGTGTGTGTGTGTGCGCATGTTGCAGGGATGAAGGGGGGTTGAGAGCTGCTGGTGTGTCCGCGCTCTGGCGGAGCTGGAGGTGTGGGGGCGCCGAGGCAGAGATGACCCACCCCCCAACAGAGAGGCTAATGAGCAGCCCAAGCAAAGCCAACCTTGCCCTGCGGCACTCACACACTCAACCAGCTCCCCCTGGAGTGCTCCAGTGTGTGTGTGTGTGTATGTGTGTGTGTGTGTGTATTAACTAGAGGGGGAAGTGTTGCTGATGAGTGCTGTAAGAAGGAGATGTGATCTGTGTGTGTGTGTGTGTGTGTGTGTGTGTGTTTGTGTGATGGGGGATGGTTGCTGAGGAAGATGCATACATGAGACTTGTTAATAGAGGCCCCAGTCCCAGGTGACATCCAGCCTTAAAGCATCGACCCCCCCCCCCCCCCCCACACCACCACGAGCCCTCCTAACATACTACTAGCCTCCTCTGCACCCCCCCACCGCCCCCGACTGAACACGGGACAGGGGATATAATCTCCCTCTCTCTCTCCGCCCCCCCCTGCTTCCCCTATGCTCTCCCTATCCTGCTCGCTCACGCTCTCTCTCTCTCACTCTCTCCCTGCCTGACTGACCACACCAACATGCCTCCCATCTACATAACAATAGCTCTCATTCCCCCAGGGAGATGACTATGTGTATGTGCTTCGCCAACTGTGTGTGTGTGTGTGTGAGTGTATGTAGTGTATGCACTATGCTGTTTGTGTTTTTGTGTGTGCATGTGCGTGTGCGTGTGTGTGTGTGTGTGTGTGAGAGTGTTTTTTTGGAGGGGAGGCGGGGGGCAGTGTATGCACAGGCAAAATTGCCTCTACTATAAGGCTTTGGAGCACTTTCTAAGATAGCACTTAAATGTAGCATTTGGAGTATAGCAAGGGGGAATCTAAAAGGTGTTTTTTGCGGCTAAGTAGGTGCTGGTCCATTCCGTGGCGCGGACCTGCACATACAAGTGATGCACACATGCTTAAGGCCAAGGATACCTCCACTCACGCCTCCTCCCTCCCTCCCCATCCCACCCCACACACTTCCAATGTCAGGGCCAGTCAAATGGAACCCATTTGTATCAATTACCCAGCATCTTTTCCTTAAAGATTTCGACACATTAAAGATGATTATCTCTAATCGCTGGGAAATTGCATGCGGCTTGGCTTCGGCAGGCAGGCAGGCAGGCAGGCAGACGGCGGCGGCGGCGCTGGGGAGGTGTGGCGGCATTAGAGAGACTAAAACTGAGGCAGAGTCATTAGAGGCGGGGAGGATGAGCTGATGGCAAAGTACAGCCGCAGTAGTCTCCCCTCACGCCACACCACACTCCAACCACGCGCACAAGCCTTTTTTTTTTCGCCCAGCGAGACACTGCAACCGGCGAAAGGCGGAGAGGACGAGTCCGTGCGGACGTGGACTGGAGCTGCTGAGCTCTCGACGAGCTCCAGGGTTAAGATTAGGGGCGAGATATGGGCCGAGCCATTTGGGTCACGGAAGTAGAGCACACGGACGGGCAGCTTACCAAGCTTGGTAGCATTGGTTCAGGACAAAGGGCCCAGCAAACAAAGCCTTGATTTTCTCTGCAGAAGGAAACCAATTAAGACCAGGGCCCGACCAAACAAATCAGCCAAGCAGCAGGGAAAATTATGGGGCAGAGTGAGAACAGCAAAGAGACTTCTGTCCAGGCTTTTTGCTTGCTAAATAACAGCAAGCATAGGAATGCACAGGCTGAAGGGTTTAGAACTAGCCACGTAGTGCTAGCTAGCGTTGGGTTAGCGACACTCTGCATCGAGAGTAATCCATCTCGAGTGATCTAAGCGATGATCTCCCTTTGATGCGCTCGCGCTTTGCAGACAGAGATTTTCCAAATCAGTGATTCCAGCCCTCCCCACCAGTTTCCTGTGAGCAACAGCCTTCATAATTGGATGTGTTAAGAGTTGTCGGCGAGTGATTAAGCTGACAGAGATGGACTGAGGGAGGTCCATGCACAGAGAAACGGCACATTTATCAAGCATAGAGCTTTCATGCAAGACTGCCGCTGGTGATAGTCTGATCACTAACAAATGTCACAGACAATATACCCCCCCCCCCCCCCATGAAGATTTAACACCCACAAAAAATAAATAAATAAAAAGAATCACACAAAACTATTCTCAAAGTCAAAACTCTTCCTATGGCGCTTCATTTGTATTTCTGCAGCACCCAAACACTCCCACAAACACAGTGCAGACTGCAGTAGCATACAAAGGCACGTCTGACACTTTGGAGTTACTGGGAAAAAAAAGGATAATTTTTTGAATTTCTCTTTCTCACTCTCCTCCTCGCTCACTCCCTCTGATGTGGAGGTTAAACAGCACAGGCTGATTTTCCCCAGAGGAAAGAGTGTGTGTGTGTGTGTGTGTGTGTGCGTGTTTGAGTAAGTAGGCCCCTATGTGTGTGTGTCTGAGTAAGTGTGTCTGAGCAAGTGTGTGTGTGTGTGTGTGTGTGTCTGTGTGTGTGTGTGTGTGTGTGATTGTGGCAGAGGCCGTCACGGCTGGATGGTCTCCGCCGCCCTGAAATCATCTGATGGAAAAGGGCTATTGATATTCAGTCATCACTTTCGCCAGTTGTCAGGGACGACAGCCGGCTCTACCCTTGATGCCAGGGTCCGGCGTCTGGAGGCACACCGACACTCATCACCCCCGCCCGCCCTCCCACCAATCACACAGCTCTGCTCGCAAAAACCCAACCAGAAAAATCAGAGAGCTGCTGAGTGGTCAGTGCCTGACTCAGGTGCAGCGACTAATGATGTCTGATCATCGACAGTACAATCTTAGAGCATGCTTACGCTACCTACGTCCACACATGTCGCTACCCCCTCCTCGCTTCTCTCTTACTCGCTCAAATATTAAGATCATTTATTACACGGCTCTTCATAATGCTGTAGAATGCTCCATTCACTTGAATGGGACTTCACAACGTTCTACGGTCTGATATTTCTAAATAATGGACCGTTGTCAACAGACCGCTACTAGGGAAAGTGAAACAGAACGTTGCCATAACCAATCAGCTGATCTGTACGTTAACGGAGTCGGCTACGTTTCTTTCGTGGAAGCTATTGTCTGTCATTAAAATGACTATGCAGCACTAAAACAATTCTTCATTGTCATGTTGTTGATATATTCAAAAGTTAGCCGTGTAATAAGCGGGATAACATTCTATCAGGCGGTCATTATCTTGGAATATTCTCCCTTCAGAGTCAGACAGACAGAACGTTATCCCTTACTTAAAATCAGAACCCGCAATACCGCACCTCTCCTACTCTCCTCAGCTGTCCAGACGTTCCATTGTTGGAACACAAACACACACATTCTATTGACCGATATCGCCAAGCAAGTAGCGAGTAGCCATATATGTGAACGCAGTTTTACTGTACAGGGGGACAAAGACAGGACTGATCACTAATCAGCTGTAGCGCCACACCAGCATTTAGGTGTCCTGACGCAGTCGGGCTGTTTAATTGGTTCACGTTTCACACCCTCCCAGCAGCAGGTCTTAGCTGATCCTTAGCCAGAGGCAGCCTGATGCTGTTAGCTGGCATCTGAGGTGTAAGTGGGCCACGTTAGCATGTGTTAAGTAACAGGGGAGCACTGGTACATCCACCTCAGCGTAAAAAAGCCCCCATGTATGCACGTCCAATTTTTTTTTTTTTTTTTCTGGAGAAAAACTGATTACAACCTCTTTCTGAAAGAAGATAAAAAAGCGGCGCTCGCTCGGTCGACACACTTCAGATGTGCCTCTAATGATGACAGAAATGTCCTTTAATGAGGGCTCAAGTGTTGGCTCTCCAATTAGGGGCCTTAAAAAAGAGACAGGGGTGTGGGAGGAGAGGAGGGGCAAGGAAGGAGAGAAAGAGGCAGCAGAAACAGAGAGAGAAAAGAGAGAGAGGGAGAAAGGGAGAGGGGGCGAGAGATGGAGAGAGCGCGCGCGAGAGAGAGAGAGAGCACCCCCCACGCCTGTGGGTGATTTGAGTGGCCCCCTTTTTTTTCCATCAGTGAGGATCATAGCAAGCCCCTCCCTGATCTCCCACAAAGTGGGGTGCTGCCAGAGCGAGGGTGGGGAGGGGTGTGTAGAATGTGGGGAGAAAAAAAAAGAGCGAGAAACAGAGACAAGAGGAGAGGAGAGGAGAGAGACAGAAAAAGACAGAAAGAAAGAGAGAGAAAGAGAAGGGAAGAAGACGCACACATGTGCCAACAGCGGGGGGGCGGAGGGAGAGGAGATTTAAGTGGGTGGTTGGAGGGTTCGTGGGTGTTGATGACAAGAAAGACATGCAAGCAATCCTGCTGAGAGTCTGATCAAAGTTGACATGTAGTTTCTCTCACTCCGTCTGTTCTCTCGCTTTTCTCCTCTCTTTGGGTTTCTTCTTCTCTCTCCCTTTCTGTTTTAGAGAGCAGTTTTGCTACGTGCGCTATGTGCTTTTAGCATAAAACGCACCCATCTATCTTTGTGCTGGTGTGTGTGTATATTCCCAGTATGTGGAATGCGTTGTGCTTTTGACTTGGAGTGCCGCGCCATCTTACCTCCTTGCCGGTGAGGACGTAGAGGTGCTGGTGGTTGGGGCTGAAGAGGACGTCCCTAAGGATGGGGCTGCCCTCGCTCACCGCCATGTTCTCGTACAGCAGCGCTGGCTGGTTGATGGAGTTCACCAGGATCTGGGCAACAAACACAGGAGAGGCACATGTTAAGGTAAGACTAAGAAGAGGAGCAAGTCAAAGAGCGAGGGAGACAGAGAGAGAGAGAGAGAGAGGGAGAGAGAGGGAGAAAAAGAGAAAGAGAGAGAGAGAAAGAGAGAAAACACAGCTCTGTAGGAGGGAGAGATGGGGGGAGAGAGGGAGGGAGGGAGGGAGAGGGGGAGTGTAGAAGATGAATGGGAAATCATTCCTGATCTGTCTGTCTGGATGACAGAGCAGGGTGAAGCCCTCTGCATCATAACCTACGTGTGTAAAATCAAATCTTACGCCCCGTAAATCTCTGCGTCTCTCCTATATATGGGCTGACAACTTTACTGGCCCACGCAGCCTACCTCAATCTCAGGAAGAGCTAGTGATCAAATAGGAATGCACATACAGCACACCACACACAGCACAGGGATGGGCACCACACACACACACACACACACTTTCTTTGCTGTGTACCTATCAACATCCAGTACACTATTCCTCTTAGAGATGTATTTAGATATACATGTACAGCGCGCACACACGCACGCACACACACACACACACACACACACACACACAACTCTATTCTCTCTTCTGTATCCACACAAACACGCTCACACACAAACAAACAAACAGGTACACATTCACAATCCAATTCACTCTTCTGCATCCACATATACTGGAAGACACACACACACACACACACACACACACACACAAGACACACACACCGCTCCAGCTCTCAGCTTGGTTCCTTTCTTATTGTCCCTTTAAAAGCACTAGCGTGTCTCCACGCTCCATTCCCTCCCAGCAGTGGCTCAGCGGTCATGGCCACACGAGTGCTCTGGGGTCTGCCCAGCTAATACAGCCATTTAGCACCGACGCCTCAGCGACCACATCAGCGTTCTGGGGGAGAGAAGCGACGGGCCCGAAAGAGAAAGAGGTCTGAAAACAAAAAACGCACCAAAAGCTCAGCAGCCACCGATACCAGCAGATGTGCTGTCTGGGCCCCAGCCCTTTTAGCTGGCTAGTGGGAGCCTCTGGCCCCCAGCATCCTGCAGTGAAGAACCCCTTCCCCACCACCCTCACTCCCTGCTTTGTGGAGCCTGCTGCCCCGGGGTCAAGGGAACCAGGCCCCCCCTGCGCTGTGGTATTTCAGACCCAAATGATGTCCTCAGCTGCAGGTGCCAGAGACCGAGACCGAGACCGAGGCCGAGTCGTAGGCCGAGGCGGCGAGGGTGATTAATGGCGTCGGGCCGTCCACCGCTAGCACTGCGGGAGCACATTAGCCCAGCCCGGCCCTTTCCCTTGCTAACGCTCCCGAACGCCCCGGCGTTAATGAAGGACCAAACTGGAGCTGGGAGGACAGGAGGAGCGATGTGGAGACCCCGGCTCCACCCGACCCACTTACACTTTGCTGTGCTTGATGGTGCTGTTCAGCGGGCCTGAAGATGGCTTCATTCATCGCACTTGTATTTTTTAAGGTTTATGGAGCAGCTCCGGCCCCGTAAAAAAAAAAAGGAGGACATTTTGACTCAAGGGCATTGCGTCGACAGTTCAGAGGTCAGCCACACACAGGAAATGAGCTAACTGGATGAAGGCGAAGGCAACCCTTAGCCTATTAACCAATAGCGTGTATTGACTTTGAGTGAGTGGAATGAAGAGGTTAAATAACCCAAATCCTCCCCTATCAGGGGTCACATGATTCTCATGAGAGACTGGAGTGAGTAATGAATGCGTGTTCCTCTCTTCCTCTCCCTCCACTAGACTAAGTTGATTTCCCCGCTTCCTCTCGCTCTCTCCCCGTCTCTCTCTCTCTTTCTCTCTATCCCCCCGTCTCCCTTGTCCCAGGCTATTCTCTTGCTCAATGATGTTCCCTCCAGGACGCGCCTCATTAAAGAGGCACTGATAAAAAAAAAAACCAAGGACACAGCATCCTCTTCCTCGCCTGCTTCCGGTGCGCTTGCCAAACGAGGATAAAAGAATTCCCCACAGTGGCACTAGGATCCTCCCACTGTGTCCTCGCGCTTCCTTAAAGAGAGTCATGGGGGGGAGCGAAGCTGTGGAGCAGCGGGATCCTAGAACAATCCGGAAGATATGCCGCGGGTTCCGTCACCTAGGGGCCTCCTTTGTTTGTTTATTCCCTCTTTTCTCTTTTTTTTCTTCATGTCCCATCATACTGTTTAGCTTTCATTTAGCCAGGATGTTCCACCAGAGGACATCTCTCCCCCTGCCTCCTCCGCCGTGTTGGGGAAGGGCTCCCCCAATTAGCAATTAGTCAGGAGGCCTGCCGCTCCTGCTGGAGCGCTGATGTATTAGCCCTGCTCTCCTCTGGCAGCGTTACCGTAGCTCAGTGTAGCGCTGGGACAGAGATGTATCGGGGAATAATAGAGGGCTGTGGGTTTGATTTCAGGCTCCTCAAGGGCAGGCAAAAGTGGGTCCACCGCCACACCATATTCATTCGCGGCCATGCAGGGGGGAAAGCGATCGGCCCTGATGATTGTTCCAACAATGGCGCCTTGGCTGGGTGCCCACGCACCTTTTCTTTCATTTTTTCTTTCTTGTTTTTTTTTTTGCACACGGGGGAAGAAAAGCACCGCCTGCCCCCACGTTGGGTCCGTCCTGCCTCATAAAGGTGTCGGCTGAAATGAAGTAGTGGGGACGACAAAACAAAAACAAATCCAATCCCAACCCCAGGGCAGAGCGCTTTTACATCCCAGCGCACTGGAGCGAGTTCAGCCTTATTGCTGTTGTCCCCAAAGTAGATACCATGTCACTTGCGCTCAATCACATCGAAGGGTCACGTCCCCCTACTCTACCAGGCTCCACTTCAACGGCTCGCTTTGTTTGCCAGCAGCACTCCGGGGGAAATTCGCACAAACAATCTGAGAGCAACAGCAAGATGGACCCAGAGACCCAAGTCACACATGACAGACTGTGTGCTGCCTCCTAGCCCTTTGCCCTTCAATATCATCACAACACATCTACCAGCGCTGAGAGAAAATCCCATTTAGCCAAGCATAAAGAGTGTGAACTCAGCATTGTTTATGGCCATTGTATATAAACAGCCATGCGGCTTGGTAGCTCGGCATGAAAGGATGCGATACAGTGTCAGCACTTGGTCCATTTTCACCTATTTACATTTAGAGCGTTTAAAAGAGAAGGTTAAATGTCGAAAGCCCCCCCACCCCACCCACACCCATGCTCTCCAGAGTCGACCTAAACAGTGCGCTTGTATAGCTTTGCTTCCCTCAGAGGAGACCATGAAACCATGAAATCAAGAGCAGCAAACCGTAAATTAAGCTGCAGCTTGTCCCCTAACCCCAAGGTTTCAGGCGGGTCTTTAATTAAGGTCACTCAGAGTTCAAACGAGGTTGCAACCCCATGGCCGGCACCATGCTCTACACCAGTAATGAGCTTGATCAAATCGTCTGCAATCTTGCACTGGACTTGCAGACTAATGAGATAAATTTGTTTAATTCTTCAAGACAGAATACCAGTGGAGGAGCAGAAACCCCTGCGGAAATACCTGTGCAGATTCTGACAGGCGACTGACAGCCGCTTCATCTGGGAGTCCAGCCTTGACAAAGACGATAGCAACCAACTGGACCCCGGTTGGTGACAATCTATTGGCTTTGCTCTGGCTTACATCGGTATAGGAGACATTTGGCTAATTGAATCAAATAGGGGCCACTCTCCAGATGAGATGGAAACCAATTTCATTAGGACCCCCACACCCCTCCAGGTCAGGGATAAGGTGCAGACTATGAGGCTGTTCTCAGACTTTCTATGTGTTAACATGTACATGTTTAATCAATATTCTGATATCACACAATGCAGTTATTCAAGATTGTGCAGATTTGATTGTGAGTCTTCACAGACATTCCAACCACAAAACATAGATTCACTTCTGTGAGGGTGCCTCTTCAAACAAGATAGATTTCCTCAAGAAAATGGTCAGTTTTATTTTAGTATTTGTCAGCTCATATTTGTCAGAGCTCCATCCGTCTCATTTCCTGTGCTGAAGCTGTTCCTCAGAAGGCTGCCAAGCCCAAGGGGTAAGAGGACAGAGTGGCGACCGCCTCAAGGTGGTGAGAGGGGTATTGTAACACCATCCCAATGAAGGCAGGCTGAGGGAAAGTGTCTCCAGTTGACAAGAGCGACCCTTCCTGGAGGGCATCCAAAGTATCCGGCAAGTCCTGCTGACTTCACAGTCTGCACCTTGCTCAGGAAAAAAAAAAGAATGACTGTAGGGGAAAAAAAAACCTGTACACACAAACTCATTCAGCTCCATCAGCGAGACAGATTACTCAGTGAAATTAATCATCGCTCGCTTGCTCTCTCTCCCTGCACCGGTGGCTGTACCACAGGAAGTCAGCCAAAAACTGGCATGGACAGACAGCCTTTGACGGGCCTGCGTGGCGGCGTTGTCGTGGCGTGGCTTCCTGCATGAGGAACCTGGTAGGTACCATCCTTAATGCAAGAGGAAGGGAGCAGGGGAAGGTTTGTCTTTGTGCATAGTGAATGTGCCTATGAATAAGCCAGCCCTCCTCCTCCTCCTCTGCGCTTCCTTGTATTAGTGTCGCATCTGTTCACCCAGAAAAGCACACTGGAGTGCGGCGCGCGTCCAGGCAACAACGAAGAGAGAAAGAGACAAGCGGCGGTCTCCGGGGAAGCGCCTGGGATGTCTCAGCCTCCACCCTTTTTAATCTTTCAGGCCCTCTGCGGCTAGAGATTCTCCCTGCGCCAGTCAAACCCCGCTGCCGCTCCAACCAGCGCTCCCCGGCGCTCTTGACATAACTAGGTCTCCCCGTGAATAATAAACCAGCCAACAGATTCCTGCCTTTGATATGTGACCCATTGAAGTGGAGATCTGCATCTGATTGAGCACAATCGCTGGCTAATTAATGAGACGGAGGGGACACGCGCTGCTGCTGCTGCTGCCGCCGCCGCTGCTGTTCCTGCTGTTCCTGCCAGGGCTGGAGCCACTGCTGAGGTCTAGGTCTGCTGTCGCTGCCCAAGCCAAGTCAGCTCCCTGGGGAGCAGGGGGCAGAGAGCTCAGGCCCCACTGGAGGGAACTCAGCCTTAAATATGGAAAGGGCTCCAACTCAGAGGAAGATGGGGGGTAAGTTATGAAAAGCAAGAAGGAGGATCATCAGGTATTCTGGCTCTTGAGGAAGCCCACTTTTCACCTCGCCATCAAAAAGCTGAGCTCCAATGTAGCTCTGTGGCTACACCACAAAAAAAATGGTGGAACGTCTTGGTTATTGGGTGGGGGGGGAGAGCAAATGGAAGAGAGGTGAGTAATCGCGGGTGTCGTGAAATCTGTGATTATAGCCCACCCTCGCCAGCTGGGACCCCCTCAGCCTGCGCTGCCATCCTGCTGCAGGGTCATCAGCACCCCCCACTGACCTCTGAGGAGCCTAAATCACCATATCAATCTCACTCGCTTTGAGCCCAACGAGACTAAACACATCTTGAAGGTTCCATTCCCTCCCCTCTGCATGTGTTAGGGGTACAAATTTGGAATTCTGGCAGAGGCTGATTTTTCTTTTTCTTTTTTCTTTTTGTCTCTTTCATGCAAAGAGACAGGCCTGTTTCTCAAAGGCATGTGTTGTGGAAAAGGTTAATAGTGTTGCAAAGCATTGCTCTTTGGCCCAGATAAGGTTACAGTGGAAATAAGTCTGCCCCAAGAGACAGGGGGAAGAGATGGCAGGGACACACTGGCCAGTAAAGAAATGGAGAAGGCCAACAGTGTGACTCACAGGTCTCCAGATACCTGCCCTCAAGTTCTTGTTTTCACAACCTCAGCCATGAGCGTTTTATTATGACAACTCTTACTGTAGATGATGCCTGCTCTCTCCCCCTCTCTCCCTCTCTATTTCTTTCCCTCTTTTTCCCCTCTTTCTCCCCCTCCCTCCCTCCATCCCGCTTTCCTTGCCGCTACATTTCACCTGCGAGCAATATCTGATTTGGCTCTGGGGGTCTGCAGGGTCCTTGAAGCACTGGAAGGAATTTCATTTCTATCATCTCTCTCCTCTCTCCTCTGTCCTCTGACGGGCCAGACACACACCAGCAGCCAAGCAGGACAGACTGTCCTGCCGAAACTACTTGAAGAAATGGAGGATGCCCTGAAGAGAGGAGGAGAGGGACTCCGAAGCCCACCCCCATTTGTCAGTGACATGTCAGTGCCTGGCACTGGGCACGTCTCTGCATCCCTCACACGTCATCTGAGGACAGCAACAAACAACCCCAAAAGAAGAATTTTGGCCGCAAAAAACAATAAGGACCAGTCATAGTTACCAGAGTTCATGCACTGCAATTATTGACTCACATTGACTCACTCTGTAGAAGAATTGTACATCCAATAGCCTAATCAATTAGGTAGGGATCAGTCTTCTTACTATGACAGGTCATTTTGGCTGCTTCCTCAGCAGCTGTCATGTTCCCCGTCCCTTTGAGAAATGGTCTGTTCCTCATGTGGCCACATGAAAGCAAAGATAAGAACAGATGCCCATCTATGGGTGAATGCCCTCCCTTGCTACAGTAGTTCACCCAGGGCTGGGACTCGCTGCATGTCTGTCTGTGAATATAGGTCAGCGCTGCACACAGGACAGACAGGGCTCTTTCTCTCCGCTCAGGCCACTACGCTAGCCTGGGAGACGGGAAACAAACTCTCTCTTTTCAGCTGCCGGCTGTTTAACATTTCCGACTTGTCCAACCCTCTTGATTGATGAGTGGATGCTGAGCTTGGCCCTTTCACTACAGTTGCGGGGGGGAAAAAACACTGTCTCTAATTATGTCATTTCCTGGGTTCCTGACAGCATGACTGCCATGTCTTCTCCCCTCCCCTCGTCTTTCACGCACCTGACAAAGCTAGACAAACACAGACAGCAACGCAGCGCGAATGCGTGGCCCCTGTAGAGGCCGTGCCGTTCGAGGGAGCTAGGAGAGAAAAAAAACAACACCACCAATGAGCTCCCGAAGGCCCATTAAGCGGCGACACCAACCTGATGACATGCGTTGGGCGCGGGCCCTCGTCTTCATCCTGACGGCGGGAGCAAGTCACCTGAGCGAGCTCCCTGCAGAGAAGGGCCATTAGGAGCGATCATAACACTGGCAGGAGCAGCTGGGAGAGTGGCGGGCGAAAGGGGAGGGCCGCTCCGCTCCGCAGGGCTCATCTCGGCTCATAATAATCCCACCGCAGCCGCAGCCGCAGCCGAATCCGCCACGGAGGCCAGTCGAGCCGCAGCCCGCTGGCAGCCCCGAGACTGATGATGCAACAGAGCCCGGTGAGCTCTCCAGTAAACACAGCAGAGAGGGAGGGCAATTACTACGCCAAGTTCTACACAGCAGACAAAAACAGGCCAGAACTGCTGAGAGGATTCATTTATGCATTGTGAAGGCGCCACACGAGCTGCAAAAGCCCTGCCCAAAAGCTGCTGAACGACTGTACTGTATTTTCAGAGCGGAGCGAGGTACAAGCTACGACTTAGTAGCAGATGTACAATTTTGCATGCAGTTGACCCAGGCTCCCATTCGCCTTGTTTTTAATTGACTTCTGGGGATGATTCACATTCGGAGAGAAGTGGCACTTTACCCCATGTGAGGCGAGCATGAATCATACAAGGCTAAGAATTTCACAAGGCTAAAATCAATAGGAACCTAGACGGGCACGTTATCGACATGGACTAAAACGACTCTGATAGCATGGTCCCCATTTAGATTTAAACGTAGGAATCAATTGACATTTAAGGAAAGGCAACACTGGGGCTTCCTGAGAAGAAGGAAATGGAGGCTTATAAATGGAGCTTATTAACTCCATCTGAAGTAAAAAAAAAAAAAAAAAAGAAAGAAAGAAAAAGAAAGGGGGCCGAAAAACACCACTGGATATTGGGTGTCTGTATGTGCATGCTCTTGTGAATGTGAGTGAGTGAGTGAGTGTGTGTGTGTGTGTGTGTGTGTGTGTGTGTGTGTGTGTGTGTGTGTGTGTGTGTGTGT
>JASCQY010000173.1:18063383-18075472 GCA_030264315.1 Sardinella tawilis
GTGTGTGTGTGTGTGTGTGTGTGTGTGTGTGTGTGTGTGTGTGTGTGTGTGTGCATGTGTGTGTGTGTGTGTGTGTGAGAGAGAGTGTTAGTTTGGGGCACCTTTGTGTGCTTGAGGGTCTATGGCTATAAAACAAGCACACTTTTGTCCTACGCATTCCTGGGCTTGTGATGGACAGTGCTCCTGTCCCTGCTGAGTTTGGGGAAAGGCAGAGATGGATGCAAGCACAGATGGATAGATGAATACAACAAGGGACGGATGAAAGCGCCGATTGATTAATGGAGAAAAAAAGAAAAAAGAAAAAAAAAACGCTATATTTTTGGGGACAAAGTGAACCCAAAAGCTGTGTGACAGCCTTGGTATTTGCTGGTATTTCCTGTCTGCAGCTGAAGCCTGCCAAAAGACTGAGGGACTGTGCATAATAGCCAACAGCAGGACAGGGACCGGCAGCGTGGCTGGATCAAAACACATGCAGCAGCACGCATGCGGAGTGACCTTTCGTGCAGCATCTGTACTGAGCTCCTGCTAATGGGGCGACGCTGTTCCCCCACTTGGCTCAGGGACGCGGCCCGGAGATGTCACTGCGTCCCCACGAACAGCTCCCCACCAAGGGAGCCTGTTAGCCTAAAGGTGCTAATGCCAGGAGTACACCTCCCCCTCTCAGTGCTACATTGACATTTCCTCATCTTTGAGCCCCTGCCATAATCACCTGCTTCTTTCAAACCCTATACCCCATTATATCCTTTGATCCACTCCCACCAGCTAATCAACACAAGGCTTTGTACATCTAGATCACCTCGCTTTTAAAAGACCATCACATCCACAGTATGGAAGTTTCAGAGGGTTTCTCAGAGAGTTTGTGAAGTGGGCATCAATAGAAATGGTCTCACACTCTGCACAAGTGTAAAAGGGGGGGTCCAGTAGCTCCATAGCAAGATTTCCTCGGCTCAGCACCTTTTAATAAGCAGAATCCCAGCTAAGGTTTTATTGAGCGGAGCAGGAGCAGGAGCAGGAGCAGGGAGGAGTTGTTTCTAATAACACTACTTATCTCAAATTTGCACCTTTTATTTGAACAGATGAGACAATAGCCTCGAAATCTATGGCAGGGCCCCTAGCAGAGCGCCGTCGGTAATCTGGCTGGTATGCAAGTGGAGGCCTACCTCTGTCATTACGCTGCATTTGATCCCGCCTGGCACCACTGGCGCACAGGAAGCTGGGCGGCAGTGCCAGGCAGGGCCCTCTGATCCCGGCTTGGTGGGGCTAATCCTGCTTCGACACCCCCTTGAAAATTCCTGCACTCGCCCTGCAGGGAGGGAGATGGGGATATGGGGCAAGCCACCCACTGAGCTCCATGTCTACTGAGGACAGCTGAGGAGAGCAGCAGTCATTGGTACACAGTACAAGAATCCTCCAAGTTCCAAGCCTCGCATCTGAGCTCCAACCAGTCTTTGATGCCCAACCTCATATCTTCCAGTCAGGAAACTGCGTACTCTAGCAGGTCCTCCTGAGCGCCTATCTGCCAAACTGTAGGTGGTAGCATGACTCCTTGGTCAGCAGACTCCGGAACAAGTCTTCCTTTAGTCTGGGATACAAAGAGACAGTGGAGGCTCAATGAACCAAGAGAGAAGGGTCATGCATTTGAAAGGAAATCCTCCAGGAAACAGCTCTGTAATGAATTGCTATAGGCCATCGCTAGGATACAATGGCTGATGACAAGAGTGCTCCTGCTAACCAATCCACATGGTTGAGCAGAGCTCAAGAGAAGTGGCTAATAGCATAATCACTGTCACTGAGACTTAGCACAGAGGCTTGCTTCATTTTGACATGTGAGACAGAGAAAGTGATTGCCTGACACAAAGTAGCATCATATTCAATACAGCTTTCACTTGCATCTGTCACCTTATCAATGGCAGCTTTGTGAACATCAAAACGAGAATAAACAAAAAGGAAAAAATCTCTAAAGCTTTTTACTGACTGTTGGTATATTCCTTTGAGAAACGAGGAAGAAAAAAAATAAAATAAATAAGCATGCTCTCTTTTAATAACAAGCCTCGGTAAGCTAATTAAACCAGATTGTTAGGGACTCCACTTTTCAAACAGAAAGAACATACAATGAGGAGCACTGGGAGAGAGAGGTGTTGACACATGAATAAACCACTTTCAGCACATTATTCATGAGCCCATGGCATGGATTATTATATTCATGCAAATATGTACACCACCTTTCCTTTTCGAATGCTCCCCTATTGTTCCGGCTCATACACACACTCATCTCCTCCCTCCTTTTCAATCCTTTTTTTCCCCTGACTCTGGTCTTCTGTGTAATTACCAGAACTGGAATATGTCCAAAAACTTCTAGACCTGTAGACCTTATGCGTAATTAATGTCGTCTTTGAGCGGGAGAGACAAAATGTGCTGGCTTCGAGGAGGCTGGGGAGGAGGGAGGGTGGGGGTGGGTTGTTGTCGGTCACCTAGAGGTGTATTTAATACTGGCCTGACATCTTCATGTGGGAAGCACTCTTACGGCGCTGGGTTAGCCAGGAGCTCCTTTCTATTGCTGCGCAGGAGCTGGGATCTGCTCTGGGGAGGCTTGACCACTCCACCATAGCTCAATCCCTCAGAAGACTCGATCAGGTCTTCCCCCCCCATTAAGGAGCCCCCGAGTCTATTTAAAGGCGGCGAGTGAATGGAGCGAAACACATGACTTTTTAGAGCCTGCCCTTAATTTCCTGCATCACCGTACCGGGGCGCTCCATTATTTGCCGCTGACAGGGGATAACAGCTGGCACTCGCTCCACAACAAGCTCCCTGACCTTTTACTCCCACAATACGGCAATCTACTCCGCGCACTTTCTGGAGAGCTGATCAATCCCGGGTTACGTGGTTAAGGCTCTTTAATAAACACAGAGGAATGGGATCGGGTCAAAACAGCATCTGTGCCAAAAAAAAAAAGCCAGAAAAGATGCAGAGTGCAGAAGGTTCCGGAGGTGCTGTAAAGCAAGAGCCTCGTAACAGTCTTGGCTGCCCTTCATGTGCTCGCCAGAGCTCTGTCATGGGACTACTCCTACGCACTAGTGGTGGTGGTGGAGGAAGGCACTGGAGTGGCCAGAGGAAGGAGGATTTCCTCTCCCTGTGTCCATGTTCATCCCGTCATGACCTGAGATTGATCGTTTAGCATCCCCCCTGAACTCCCCTGATGTTACTATCCAGATAGTTGATGGAATTGGACTGTTATTGGGCTCTGTTGCCTCCACTATAGATCGTCAGCTGGACTGAAGACAGAGGTTTGGCAGCGAGACAGGCACAGACTATAGGGAGGGCTTCAGCAGCACATAAGCCAATGGCTATTCTGTAATTAACACTGAGAGAGGCCAAATAATCCAATCAGGGCCAACCATTGGTTTTCAATAATCCGATAAAGTGTTTTTAAGTAGTGTTGCAGTGAACGAGGGCTGAGATGATGTCACATCTATGAGTGTGCATTTCCTCCTTCACTGAGGTAAACAAGAAACGGAAAACCACCAGAGTTGAGATTATGATATTAGCTACCTTTGTTTATGCTCAACACTGAGTGCGCACCTGTTCCAAACACATTGTAATTCAGACAAATGGCGCACGTTGAGGGAAAGCCATTCCCCGGAAAAGGGAGAGCCATTATGGCTTCCCCCTACCCCTCATCTCTCCTTCCTTCAGCAATAACGGCTTACTGCTCGAGCCCAAGCGGGCTTTCGGTTTAGGCGACTCCCTCCCATGTGTGTTCTGCTGCCATCTCATAACAGAACAATGTCCCCTCTGAAACTCGGCGAGGTTGACACCCTGTTAAGTCACCCTGCCAGAGGACATTTTATAATATTGCTATTGTTTCATTACACAATGTCAACAGCCGTCTTGTGCCTCTCTTAAATAATAAGACAGCTTGAATATGCAAACATCTCAAATTTTCAAAGGGGAAGTAATTTATCAAGCTCTGTGTCTATGAAACAAAAAAAACAACAGAGTGAGATCAAAGCTAAATCAATCAAGCACACACACACACACACACACACGCAAAGAGACATTTCAATAAGCAAAAGCAGACAGTCCCCAGTCACTCTTGACATCAAAGGAGCAGATGTCAGTGTAGCAGACGCCAATGCAGCTCATAATCACTGTGGCACTCGGAGAGCAGAGGTCTCGTCTGAGATGAGAATCCTGCTCAGGCGCACAGAGCCACAATTAACACACACATTGATTATTGGACACGCCGATCAACAAGCCCAGGATGACTGATGTATTCAGGAGCCTTGTACATGCTCTGGCACACCGTTCAGGGCAATTTAGGCCATTTATCAGGACAAGAGCACCGTGGCTGCCTGTTTAAGTCATGTGAAGGTAGAGGTCAATTTGAACATTACAATGAATAGTACTCTATTATGAAGACGACTGTCATGAAAATGTTCTGGTCTTATGGCATAATCCAGGGCTTGATGTTAATTGAGAAAGAGATTAATGTCTTATGAATTCTACTAAGCCCAGCACTGACACTATATATTCTAAAGCAATCCTTTCTGCATGTTCTTCTAGGCACTGGAGCACATACTGTACTGTACACACAGTAAGTGTCTATGGCAGAGGCAGAGAGAGAGAGAGCAGTGGGCTGGAGCACTGTCAGGGTGTGTTAGACGTGCTGGCTTGCAGATCTGCCCATCTTTGAGAAGCAATATCTGAATAGAGCTGCCATATCAAAGGAGGGGAATTTGACTGGACAGTAATGTAACCTTCACAGGCTCCTGTCCCCTAAGGCTTTCACCATAGACTGCTTTCAACTCACTATACATTTCCAATCATTTAGCTGTACATGTCTTCATTTGCTAGAAAAGCTATGGGCTTAGGTTGATCTACAGTATGTAAAGACAACAGCACAAGAGGGACACGCGTTCTGCAAACACAAGTGTGTGTGCGTGTCTGTGTGTGTGTGTATATACAGTATGTGTGTGTGTGTGTGTGTGTGTGTGTGCACGCGACGTGTGCACACGCACGTGAACATACTGAAGCGAGCACACTCAGCAGGACACATCGCCATCCAGCGCTGCACAAATTACCTCATTAAATTTCATTGCATTAAGCCACTTTTAGGAATTTAACATAGTCCCTGGACCATTGTTCGCCTGCAAATTAGATTAAAGAAACATTTGCCTTTTTTCTTGCCTGCTTGGAGTCTTTCAATTATTTCTGGAGGACAACACAAGCAGGGATTCTAATGAGGAGAGACAGCTTTTCTCCATTCCATTAGATCCATGCAAAGTTCCAGACAGGACTAATGGCGAGTCCTCAGCTTCCAAACAACAAAAGATTTCCAGAGATGGCAGTGATGTGCATTCCCCACAGCGTGGGTGACTGAAAGCATTATGTCCTGATGGGGGCCCTCTGCCCTTCTAGGCTGATTCAGGGCCATCTTTGTGGCTCGGCTAAATTATCGCCTTTGTAATATTTCAGGTTGAAGGACGCACAGAGCAGATCCTAAATCTGCTCTTAAGGATAGATTATCAATCCAACATTCCTCCATATAGATGAAAGGAAATATCCAGAACCCACTTAGCAATATATTGACTAAACAAGCTGAAATGGGGCCCATGTGGTTATCTTTACCAGTGTGGTTCTGATTGAATGTCTCTTTAAGACTTTAAGTGTGTGTGTGTGTGTGTGTGTGTGTGTGTGTGTATGTGTGCACATGTGTGCATTTGTGTACATAAACGTGTGTGTGTGTGTGTGTTTGTGTCTGTGCGCGCATGTGTGTCTGTGTGTGTGTGTGTGTGTGTGTGTGTGTGTGTGTCTGACCCAAGAGGTTAGGACACAAATTGCATGTCATTGTAATCAGCGGTTTGTAAGAGGAAAGTCAAGCCTGAGTGGAGTTCCCAGCATGCCTAGGGAGACAGACGGGCGACAGAACCGCACAGTGGTGGCAAAAACAGCAGACTCGCACATATCCCCAGCTTATTAGAGAGAGGCAGGCTGCTTCCATTGCAGTTTTGACCCCTCCACCTCCCCTCCACATAACTTCCCTCTTGCTCGCACAAGCAAAATCAAGGCCGCTTGCGGATCACTCTGCAGCCCCTGACATTTATGGCCCTTTTCAGAGA
The DNA here is from genome assembly GCA_030264315.1 of Sardinella tawilis. NCBI lineage: Eukaryota > Metazoa > Chordata > Actinopteri > Clupeiformes > Clupeidae > Sardinella > Sardinella tawilis. The sequence goes on from JASCQY010000173.1 coordinate 18,069,503, forward strand.
GCGACAGCCTTGTCCCCTCTCATTTACCCTGGTGGTGCGCTCCAATACAAACAAATCCCTTTCCTGCATGAAGACATCCATGAACTGACAGGTTGCTCAATTATATAAATCTAACATGGCTTTCAGATTGGGAGTGGGTCTCGAGCCAAATCGGCATTAAAAGTTGAAATAGCTGTGCATGTACAGTACACATGTGAGCTTGTGTGTGATGGTCTGAGTTATGAGTTTTGGCCCAGCATGCCGGAAGAGAACCTTGAGCAATATATTACGGAGTGACCAAAGAGGCTAAATAAATTAGCATTTCGACACATCCCACCAACTCTCCAGCAAACAGGCCTGTGATTACAACAATGCTGTTCGAACAATGACCCTCACACAGAGAGCAGGAATAATCAACAGCACTGGCGCTGGGGCCAAATCACCAAGGCCGACGCTAATACAGCCCCAGAGGAATTAATGCGCGGAGAGGAGCTGCCCTGGCCGCCTGACCATAAATCTCAGCGTCACAGTTTGAATCAGGCACCGCTCTGGACGGCCCCCTTGGCCCGCTGCAGCCGTGGAGGGTTATTAGCATGGAAATGGTCCCAGCGTTCGCCGGCCAAGCGGCATCCACTCCACAGCGTCGATACAAAGCGCGGGGGCCGGGGAGGGCCAGGCAGGAGGGGAGGCAGGGAGGCCCACAGTGGGTTTTCCATGTGAGAGAGCCTGAATAAGCCTGCCTGAATGAGCCAGTGAAGTGGGCTGGGAATGGGACTGGGGCTGGGGCTGGGGCTGGGGGGGGGGCACGGAGGCCCGCTCACACCCTAGGCGCCTCGAGAGGGTCCCGGGATTAAGTGGAGGGCTCCACATCCTGATCCCCTCCGTCTCATTCTTTCCCCTCACTCAAGAGCACCATAAGGGAGCCAGCCCAGAAGACACAAGATTCCATATGATCTCAGCACTGTAAAGCAGGGTTCCAAATGACAGCATGAAGCTTGATGTCGAGACTGCAGGCGACGATTCGGCGAGCTCAGAGGCTGGGGTGTCTGCGCAGAGCCGCCGAGAGCCGAGTGTTGAGTTACAGCACAACAGCGAGGAGGAGGAGGAGGAGAGGCGCGCTGCGTTATGTCACAGGCTCGCGCGGCCATCCATCAATGACAGGGCCTGCACCCGCACCGATTGATCGTCCGCCGCACAGCTAGCGTGACACGGATGCAAACGAGCTCTTCCCCCCCCCTTCTCCTCCACTTCATCTCAAATGGGCCTGGATGTAAATAATACCCGCCATGTCTTTGCAAACAATTAGGCTCCATTATCATTTCATTAGAGGACTCTCCTCTTGTTTGGAGAAGACCTGATGGGAGGAGAGGGCGGGAGGAGAACGTGAAGACAGAAACTGATGCGCGGAAAAGAAGAAAGGAAGGGAGGTTGGTTGCGGAGGGGAACGAGTGACGGAGTGACATCCACCTCGTCAGCTTTGAGGAGCGGCGGGGGAAGCGAGGAAGGGAGCTGCTGCCGGGGGTCGTGATTAGCCTAATCCGCGCGGACCCCCATGCCTGGGTTTAGGCGAGTAATCCCCACAGGCCTTCTGTTGTGTCCAGGCGCTTCGGCGTGTTTGTTTACCCCGCGCCTCACGCACCGGCTCCTCGCTGCTGCTCCGGACGCCGGCGGTGGCACTGGCGGTCTGCTGGGTCAGGCCAAGGACTCGGGGTGGTTGGGGGTGGTGGGGGTGTGGGGGTCCTTGCCTTGGGGGGGCTCGTCCGGGAGAAGCCAGGGGAGCCGAGACGACACAAAGTCTCCCTAAGCCACTTAGGCTTCCGGGAAGCGTGAAAAGAGCAATGTGTCAAGTCCCCGCCAAGCACAGAGAACAGGATGTGAGCCACAGCGTGTTGTGTGTATGCGCATGTGTGTGTGTGTGTGTGTGTGTGTGTGTGCGTGTGCGTGCATGTGTGTGTTCCACATCAAAGCCAAATTCGATGTGCACGTGATGTATAGCTCAAGTGTGAACACCGAACACGTAGTGTAAAATTGTCTTCTGGGCACATAAAAAGGCCACCATGTGAGTAGGCAGCTGCCACCTGAGAGAAACCAGTGTTTCAGATCAGCTCTCACCAGGCTAGCAAGGGCGAAGGCAGGATGTTCTCCTTTGATTATGATGTGATGTGCGCCTCAGCAACACGGAGGTGTGTCGAGCAGACCTGCTGCCAGAGAGGCACAGCAACTCATTACTGCTTAAGGCCACTGCCATAATAAAGAGACAGAGACAGAGAGAGAGAGAGAGATAGAGGGAGAGGAGAGGAGAGGAGAGGAGAGAGAGAGAGAGGGAAGACTGAGGGCTCAAGCAGAACATCTTGAAATACACAGACATAATAAATTCACCAGCGCCAGAAAAAAAGGCAGACACACACACGTCCCCCCCCCCCCCACACACACACACATACACCTCTGGAGGACTGATTGATCTGTCGAAAAAAAATGTAGCAAAAATGTTTCTGATCCTCCACAGCTCAGGACCAAGCAAACAAAACAACACGGCTGAGCTGCTATTTTGCAAGCTGTCCTATATTCCCCCAGTTGCGATTAAAGGTGTTTCAGGGTCCAGTGAGTGAGCCTGGCGGGGGAGAAAGATGCTCTTTGAGGACAAAGAAAATCGTTACGCGGCAGCTCGATACATCGAGAGACGGCCCCGCTGAAAGAAACGAGCTCCGAGGGGCCAGGGACGAAGCGCAAGCTGTCCAGCCATGCAAAACTCTCTTCACAGGCGCGCAGAGACACACTCCCAGACAATAGAGAGGCACGGAGGGTAAACAAGCTGAAAATCACTGGCAGGAGATCTGCACTTCTGCCACTGAAAAAAATGCTTAGTTGCTACTGATGGCAAATCAAGCCGCTATCTCCGCTAACATACAGCTAACGTGCATGAGATGAATAAAAAGTGTGTGAGTGAGTGAATGAGTAAAAGTAGGAGAGGGACAGAGAGAGAGAGAGAGAGAGAGAGAGAGAGAGAGGGGAGATTGGGAGTTAAAAAAAAGTGTTATAATCTATCACCTTAATGAGGCAGTAAGGGAGTTTCAATTACAATCCATGAACAAGATGGAGGGGCCTGATTGCTGGTGTTCTTCCCAGGGCCTTTGTTGCATGTGCGTGTCAGGTCAACAAGGTCACAGTCTCCCTGCTCCCCTTGTTCTCATCACTCCAGCCTGAGAACCTCCTGGCCAACTCTATTAGCCTAGCGGAGCATGCTAAAAGTCCATCCATGTGTATTTCTCTCTCTCTCTCTCTCTTTCTCTCTCTCTCTCTCTCTCTTCCTCTCTTCCTCTCTGCGACTTTCTCTCTCGCCCTTACTGTGCGCAAATGTTTTAAGAGTAACTCAATGCAAATATCAGCGGGGGTTCTGTTAGCTGACTTACAGTAAATCCATTTGACTTCTCCTCTCTGATTACATGTTGTGGACACGCTAGCCTGGCATGTTGAACTTGCCTGACCAAAGGCAAACAAAACTGATCTGTTTCTCCTGGGCTGGGGCAGTGTGCTGCTGGGACAAGTAGAAGCGAATACAGTATATCCCAACACCAACACCTCCAGCACTCACTGAGGGGGATCACTGCTCTCCACCACCCCCACCCCCACCCCCCCATCATCATCTAGAAGAGCCCTTTGTCTCCGACAGATACACATCTAATCTGCATCAGAAAAGGAGCAGGAGAGGAGAGGGTTAGAAAGGGGCAAAGAGACAAAGACAGAGACAGAGAGGGAGGGTGGGAGAGAGAGAGAGAAAGAGAGAGAGAGAGAGAGAGAGAGAGAGAGGGTAGCAGGCCTGTAGATGAGTGCATAAGCTCTCCTTCATGAGAAGGTAAGAGGCACTGGGTGTGAGTAGCATGGTGCCTGGTATGCTGCTAGTGTCAGATGACACAATGCCTTGCCCTCTCATGCTGAAAACCTAGGCTTACCTACAGTAGGGGTACGACAGCAAAAACCTCCAGCACACAGCATTACATTTCAATCATTTTAGCTGATTAATACATCTTCCATTCAAATCTGATTAAAGCCGTGCTCTCAGATAAAGTGGGGTTGAGTGTCCTTATCGTTCCTAATTTCAAGGTGTTGCAACAGCGCCCAAGTAGCTTTGCACTGTGCACCATGCACCATGCAGCAGATTGTCCCCACAGTGAGTGAGGCCCCCTCACCTCGGAGACGAACTAACTAAGTGGGACTGGGCCTCAGAGCCAAAAGCTCTGGGCGAGCAGATGCCGGTGATAAAAGATGACACGGGCGGATAAGAGGGTGAGACATAAGCGAAGACAACGGGGACAGAATGCCGACAGCCGCGAGAACATCCGAGAGGAGATCGCGGAGACAAAGCGACGTTGCCTTCCTGCGGCGCGTGCCTCCTCACCGTGAGCCATTATGCAAACAGGCTGTGTTGTGGGGCATTAGAATAATTGTGAAACATTGTAAACAGTAATCACGTTTAAGGAGGGGAGGGAAATAAAACAACAGTATTTATTATGGAGCGATCTCTAATCCGATAAGCCGGCATCATTTACTTTCAAATGGCGCTAAACACATTTTCCGTCGAGCACAAAGGCAGGCGACGACGCGCCGATGCTGCTGCCTCCCCCCCTCCACTGGCGAAGATGAAGATTAAGAGACATTTATCACTATTATTGTGTCTCCCTGCTTGTGGATAATTAATTGAGGGGTGATAATTTGATCTTTTTTGTCTTTTCAATTTCCTCCTGACAGCTCTGGCGGCAGAGCGCATCGCTCTCTGGCACCGCCGCACACTCCAGCCCCAGCACAGCACAATGGAGCCCACAGCACAGCAGAGCAGAGCACAGCAGAGAGCCAGCAGCACCTAGCTCACACACACACACACACACACACACACACACACACACACACACACACACTCCTCACCACCGGGGGGGGTATTCCAAGAAGGTGGTTCAGTAGCAAACCAGGTGAAGTTAGGCCAGAGGTAGTGGAAAAACAGCTAATAGAAGAGCTTGGAGTCCCCATTCTTTTAGCTAAATTCTCTAGCAGGCTACTGTATTAGCAGATTTACTACTTTGTCTAGGTTAATTTAGCCAGGGTTATCACTTAACCGTGTTCGTGGAATACCCCCCAGGAGTGCCTGAAGATGGAGTGGAGGGGATATGGCCACTCGTCTCAGAAGAAAATGTTGATATAAATCTGTGGATGTAGCTTGGGAAATAAGTCTGTGAATTCCACCAAAGGGTTGATTGGTTGATGGGCTGATCGAGTTCTATTTATCTGAACTCTTGCATCGAAACGACAAATGTGTATAGCTTAGCATTTCTCTAGGCATCCCAAGGGAGAAGTTTCTTTTTTGGGAGGGGGAGAAAAACAGGGAGAGGAACGCTTTGGAGCAGCCCCGTCTTCGTCGCCGCTATGCCAACACACCAGACACTGAGGGGGCTAGTGTCAGACACGACAGTCTGCACCAAGTCAGCCGCCTCCAACTGTCACACAGGACTCCATCCAATTAGGAGGTTAAACAAAGAGGCAGCCGAGAGGAGGCCGCGTTCACCAGCAAGACTCGCACAAGTGGCCGGCGCGAGAGTGAGTGTGCGGGTGCGTCGGAGTGGAGAGCTCTTAGGTGTTTGGCCTCTCCCTTTCCAGGGAAGCCTCAGTGCCAGGCTTGATGGTGCAAGAGAGATTTTCTCAAATTGAAGGAGCTCGATATATGCATCTCAATGAGACTAATGGCTTTTGCCAGTCAGTCAGTCAGTCAGTCAGTCTCCCTAAAGGCAGTTAAGATGGCGGTAGCGATCTGAGGATGGAAAATAAAAACAAGGTGGAACCTTGTGAAGGTTGGCTTGGCTGTCTGCAGGGGAAGAAAACAGTTCTTGGCAGGAGCAGCGTGGCAACCATTTGAGATGGGCGTCCAGCGTGTACACACACACACACACACACACACACACACACACACACACACACACACACACACACACACACACACACACA
>JASCQY010000173.1:18094510-18109906 GCA_030264315.1 Sardinella tawilis
CACACACACACACACACACACACACACAAAGAATGCTTCCCTTCAAGCCAAGAAAGCGCTCTAGCTGCTGTACCAGAGTGCAGAGGGATGAGCATGTTTTGTGGCAGCCCGCCAACTTCCTGTTTGATTTGTAGCGTCGGCCGGAGCGCGGCCTCGCTGCGCGGCCCTTTGTTTCCTCCGGCCCGCTGATGGGGGCTTTCTAATTGGCTCTTAATGGCTCCGGCTCAGACAGGGTCCGGCTGAGACGCGGGCGGGCGCCGCACCGCGCTGGCATGGGCACCGTTGGCCGAGAGGCAACGCAAGAGTCCAACTGACCTCCACACACAGCATCTCTGGAACACCTAAAAATATACAGAGCGCAGTACAGCAGCACGCGCTCAGGCCCAGCAACCCCCAAAAGCAGGTCTGAGGTCAGCCAGGAGGAGGGGAGGGGAGGGAGAAGAGAAAGAAGAGGGAGAAGGAGAAGTGAGCGAGTGAGAGATTACAATCACTCTTTCCAGCTCTCGCACTAAATTCCCCATGTGAAATGAGCTACATCAGTCCAAAGATTTTCTTTTGCTTTGTCTGACGATGGGAGTCAAGAGGTAAAGCCACTTAAGAAAAGTGGACACTTTTTACTAGAAGCCTGACTGTACTGTGTAATTGAACAGCAGGATTCGGGGGGGGGGGGGGGGGTTCCAACATTGATCCCCGCCCCCCCCCCCCCCCCCCCCCCCCGCCCACCAACATTGATCCAGTCATGGGATTAGATATGACTATACTCCAGATATGTGTGTCTGCCCAACACTCAACTGGATTTCCAGTATGTTACGGCATAGTGACTGACAGTGAGCTATGTGCCACTATGTCCATTGTCATTCCTTCTTCTTTTTCTCTCTAAACACACACGCAGACAGACACACACAATCGATCCTCCTGTTTTTCACCTCTATTCTCTCTCCACGTTGAAAGCCTTTCCGTTGTTGTTCTGGAGGTCCCCTCTCTGTGTCTGTAATCCTCAGCAGGGGCCCGTGTCAGTGCGGGCCACCCAGAGCCAGACCCAGAATCAGAGCCAGAGCCAGAGGCAGGGGCAGAGCTAGAGGCAGAGGCAGGGGCAGGGGCACGTGAATGGGGCTTAGAGGTGAGCTAAAGGGGCCCTCATGCTAGGGGAGCTGGGAGAGCTCCAGACAGGGCTCGTGATTAGAGAGGGGGCGATAATTAGATTCTCTCTCCCAAACACTCGCCTTCCAAAGGCTGCATATTAACACAAAAGAATGTATCAATAAGTCAGTGGAGGGATTTCGTTTTAGCTTCTGTTATTTACCAGGCGGCTTTGCATGCAGAAGTCTAGAAATATGCTTTGATTGATCCCATTGTGCCATCGGCAGTCTTCACCTTCATGCAGAAAAGCAGTGACGCACTTCATGGTGAGGTGTGTGTGAGTGTGTGTGTGTGTGTGAGTGTGTGTGTGTGTGTGTGTGTCTGTATGTGTGACAGTCTCTGCATGTGTGCTTTTATGCAAGTTTGATTCACATCCTACAAATGTGAAAAACTAATTTCCACTTGCTTGAAAAATAAATGAGAGTGTTAACTTGAATAGTTTAAGCACACTCACACCACGAACACACACACACACACACACACACACACACACACACACACACACAGTCTGGCAAGTAAGAGGCCAGGGCTGTGAGACAGATGTTTACGGTCGGCGCTGCTCTGACCCGCCACCCCAGACGCCCCACCCCCGGGGCGGGCCCGGCCCAGCACAGAGGCGTGATTATGTGGCTGCCCCTGACCCACGCATGGCCCCCAGCATCTGGTGCAGACCTGCGGCCATGAGCTATGCATGCACACGCACACATGCACACACACACACACACACACACACGCATTCACACACACACACATGCTCAGACGCACATACAGACCTGACATATGTAACACACACCTGACATATTTAACGCACACACACACGATCAATGCATGGATGCCTCTTTCGCATTCGGTTAGCAAAGTTTGATGAGCAAAGTCATTCTATGTTCTGTTTCCAAAGGCAAAAGATAGAAGGAGGGGGAAATGGAGGGAGTGTAGAAGAGAGGGAGAAAAGACAGACTGGGTGAGTCATGCTCCGAGTGCTGATTGTCGGCCGAGAGCGATGTGAATGTTCGAGCCGGTTGAGACTGACGCCCCCTCCCGCTGCAAATCACACAAACATTTCACATGTGAAGGCAGCGGGCTGTGTCACTGAACCGGATCCATTTTTTTTTTTTTTTTCTGCGACTGGATTGAAAGCAGCTGTGGGCCCCTCAGTGTGCCAGGTAGGAAACTCCATTTGGGCCCGCTCGCCGCTCTCAAACACTTGTGACCTAGTTCCCGCTACTCCCTGCCTCCTCCAACAACACCGCGGTGCAAATTAACTTAGTGAGTACAAGAATGCAAACAGCGTTAAGTATGTGTGTCTGTATGTGTGTGTGTGTGTGTGTGTGTGTGTGTGTTTGTATCCAAGTGCATGTTTACGCCTTCCTGCACGGGGCTCACTGCTCCTGAGATCCACGGCTGCACGTCCCCCAGGCAGAGTTTGAACCAAACGCGCGTGTGTGTGTGTGTGTGTGTATGTGCGTGCGCGCCTGCCAGGTCCACTGGGAATGCTGTTCAGGTTCCTTAGCCACCATCGCCTGGTAACAGGCAGCCCTTAAGTGTAGCGCATGCTTAGCCGCTCAAGCGCGCAGCAGAAGCCAGCAAAGCGAGTCCCCCCTTAAACACTCACAGATGGCACCGCAGTTTAGCAACATCACACACACAGGGTCAGCAACAGAGCCCGGGACAAAAGAAACTTCCCTCTAGATAAACAGTTTGCCATTTCCTTGGCCTATAAAAGGTGAAAAATGTGTTTGTTTGTTTTTTCCCCCCGTGGTACTTGAGTGATCTATTGTATAAGCCATATTCTTCTGGAATGATCTCTGATCAGTGGGAGGGTAGTCTGAAGCTGTGTCAGAAGTGGACACACAGAAGTGACTCAGCGCTGAGTGTTGGTGCCTTGTGACGGTGCTGAGTACCGGGCAATAAATGGGCCAGCGCACCCAAGGTCACCCACAACAGTTCTAAGGCATCAATCTCAGTGGCCATAAAACGCAGATGATGCTTTTAACCTTGTTGGCCACGCAAACGCTTTGGGTTTTTAATCTGTGTAATCTCAAATAAAGCACTCCACAAACACTAATCCAATTACATAGAGTGTCCTGATATGGCTAAGCTCCTACTGTTGAGGCCCTGCGTGGAGTCTGCACTGCCCATTTACTGAACAAAAAGTGTTTTGTGTTTTTACAGCTATGCTTTTTTAGTGTGTGTGCGCGTGTGTGTGTGTGTGTGTGTGTGTGCGTAACTCTTCCTAGCTCTCAGCAGAGTGGAAAAGCTCCAGAGCTGACGAGCTACTGAGAGGAGGTGTAATGCACTCCACTCTCTCCTTTCCGTAGACTAGCCTACATTACATTACAGATGGATGACTACACACACTTACATTCTCCCCTTATGTTCAAATCATTTACACTGACGCACACTTCACTGGATTTTGACATTCCACTTTAACTACACTTTAATGTAAACAATATCCAGATGTTGTCGGTTTAGAGAAAAAGAACCCTCTGGAAGTCACAGAGCTCTCAGAGAAGTTGTGTATTATAGAAGCGAGTTTGTACAGTGTGAGAGTGAGTGTGTTTGTATATGTGTGTGTGTGTGTGTGTTAGTGAGCGAGAGAGAGAGAGAGAGTCCCGTCCTCCCACAACTGTGGCACTCAGCAGTGTTCCTGGGAGCCCGTTGGAGCCCCACAGAAGCGCTTCCTGATGACTCTCCACTCACCAGAGCAGAGTGGCTTCATTAGCTCCCATTCATCAGTGCCCCAGAGGCCTCTAGAAACCTCTAGAAACCCAGCTAGCCGCCATTTCCCCTCCGCGCCGCCGCCGCCATGACAACAGAGTGCTGCGGAGCGCGAGGCGAGGCAGGGCCACCGGGGGGGACGCCTCGCTCATGACACGCCGTTAAGGAGCAGGTCGGCAGGAGCCACTCACACACACAGCGGGCAGGGGCACTGCCGAGCCTTCCCCCGCCTCAGCCTGAGACTAATAGACGCCACAGCTCGCCTCGCTGCTAACAGGCTACATGTCAAAGCTGCTATTACAGGAATGCTGTAAGCAAAACAAGTGGGAGTACAAGCAACCAGGATCGTTTTTAACCCCTTGACTTTTTGCCAGGAAGGAAACCGAATTGCAGAAGGCAATCCAGCTAAAAGGAAAAGATGTGGACTGAAGCTTTGCACAGAATTGAAATGCGCTCTTCCCTCAGTCCACCCGTCCAAACTTCCTTCAAACCAAATATCTGCACCCTACATACTATGGCATTTAGACATCTGAGGGTGGTACTGTAGTCCGTTTCTCCTTCTTGTGGCTGAGAAGCCGGCCAGTGAAACCGAATATGTGGGGGCTCTTAGAAACACGCCCGAGGGGCCGCGCACATTCACGGCGCCTCCAGTGCGGCCAACTGCGCTGGAAACTCAGCGCCCCACAAACTCTGTTGCAACAGACTTTTCCAGGCTCCAGATTTCAGACATGCAAAGGATTACACTTCAGTCAAATCCAGCCCTCTCCGACCTTTGTGTTGCAAGAAAACATTCCTCGTTTCTCGACAAACTCCTTGTTTGTTTTTTTTTATACCCTACCCAGCAGAAGGCTTTTTTGACAGTCTCGTCTTCTAAAAGCTTGTGAAGACAACAGGAATTCAGTGAGGCTTCAACATTCTCTGGAACCAGTGTCAGAGAATGGCCTACTCCAAAACCATGAAGGAAGTCTGATGTCTCTTCTAACAGCTATAGGAGAGCATTGCCATGACTCTGCAGGCAATAATTTAGCAAATTTCCTCACTAGCTCTGTCAATGCTCCATGGAAAGTGACAGATATGTCCGTTTAAGGAGCTACAATGGGTCTCCTCAAGGCACTAGAATGGAGTGGAGAGACTGATGGGACGGAGCACATGGCCCTCACTGTTCACATAGCCCACCAGTGAGTGCTGAGACCTCCTGGCTCTCTAATGGATGCTGTCCATTTAGTGCCAAATAGCCTCCCATCATCGGCTATGGAGCAGTAGAGATTGGTGGCTTCTAATGATCTGATGGCACTTCCTGAAGTCCTGAAGTGTGTGGTGACTTGGGCAGACAGTGGGAGAGGCAGGGCTTAGCGCTGGCTGAATGGGAGATAGACTAATGCACAGCGCATCCGACTAATCACCCTCCGCCATGGGAGAGAACAAATACAGCTGGTAAACAGCTACACAGGCGCCCAGTGAGAACAGATCCACTCACTCCTTTCGCTGTGTGCCACACACACACACACACACACACACTGACACACACACACACACACACACACGCATTTTCATGCAAACACACATCAATAAATAATTACACTGACAATTAAATCAGCAGCCCAGCTCATTGAAGAGATTTCCAGCTTACATTTGTTGACTGGTGAAAGGTTATGCGCGTGTGTTCAGGGCAGAGCTCGTTTTTCTTTGGAGCCACTTAACTGGCTGATTTATTGATTTGAAAAGGCTTTCCTCTGGTGACACTACTACACTGACTCATCCCATTGCACACGCATACATATTCACACGCACACGCACACACACATACACGCGTGCACGCACACACACAGACACAGACACACACACACACACACACAGAAATGCATGCAGTGAAACACGCACAAAAGCAGATAAGCCTACCTGATTAGAACATATTCTGTAGCCAATGCCTTAAAAGATCATTCTGAGTTAAATGAACCCATAGCCCTGTTGATAGGAGGAAGAATGAAAGCATTTGATACAACATAGGCAGAATTTCCAAGCCGGCAGCTAATGCTACCTGAATAAGCAGGGGAAAATAACACTGAAAACTTAAGGTTTCCATGCCATTATCAAATAATGCTAGCTGCCATTTGGCAATTCAGCCTGCTGTATGTTGCATGTTCTCTTTACCTTAGACTCAAGGCTCATTCACTCAAGCAAAGGTGCTACTGTCTACAGCAGTTGAGTATTGGTAAGCTACTGTTGCTTACCGCGGGATTTGGTTTAAGCATGACAGACTACAAACCAGCCAAAGCGAAACATTGTGGAATGGCAATGACTATAATTTTATAATTTTCCACTTTTTTTTACAGATCTGATGTCGATAAAAGCTTGGAGTGCAACTGTTTTGTACAATAGAACTTTTGTCGCTCCTCCATTTCTATCAAGCACACTGCGTTGCTCGGCTAGACTGAATGGAGAATCTCTCCGAATAGAATTTCCAACCCAATGCAAACAGTGAGCACTCAATGCTACACAACAACCTAACGTTCACGTGAAGACACAGTGTTTGAGCACTAATGTGCTTTGTCGCGGTCTGTGCTTTCTTTACAACATTCACAGCAGGTCTACAATAGACAATAAGGCCACACACACACACACACACACACACTTGACATTTGAAGAAGAAGTTTCTTCGAGAAATGGTCCTAGATTGACATCTATAACGGCTTCTTTTCCCTGTCCTTCATCGTGTCACTGACACAGTGAGGAAATATAAATGGCATTGAGACATTTCCAAAATCAGTAATCATTTACATCCATTAATAGGCTACCTTTCCTCAGTGCTCATCCTGCGTACATCTCTAGTGTGCTGAGTAAATATCTTGGGTGCTGACATAAAATCGAGGTATAATATGGACAGAAATGATTTCCTCTGCGAGCTGCGTTAAATGTCCAAGCCGGTGGAGTACGGAGATTTAGAGCAAAAGCTGAATGGCAGCGCTAGCATATCTACAGCAGCTGAATAGTGTTCGATGCCATGATTTAATCACAAAGACTTTTATCTACAAGCCTTCAATAAGAGGGAGATTAAAAGACAAGAAAGAAAATCTTTGAAGCATCAGTCTGGAAGCTAAAGGAACATAAAAGTGGAGTAGACGTGATAACCACTCGCGATTCAAACCACCAGCCAAGAGATCAAGAGAGATACATGCTGAGAGATGCAATTATTCTGGGCAGGAATTAGTATTGCAGCCATTTTTATTCTGTTTATTTTGGTGAGACTACCGTCTTGACTGCAAATATTACAAAAACAATTTGGAAAGGAAACAGGGTACATTATTGCCCACTGATGGGGGTCTGACAGACACTGACACAAGACATTAAATTTCATTCCACACATGTATGACGCCAAATGGCCACAAACAAAGTTATAAAAGGGAGCACTTTGATTCTGTTGTTGCTGTTTATTTTGCTCTTTTATGTCTCCTGAGGACACGCTGAAAGCCTCATTAGCAATGCTAATCCATTTTCTCCTGGTTTTACGGGCAGGATACACAGCTTTGGAAATGAGCCTGCAGCTGGCAAGGAAGGTGACCTGTAACTTTTTAAAACTTCCACCTTGATGACGCCCGTAAATCGTCTGGGAGCAGCCAGTGAGCTGGACACAAAACCATGGGCCAATACAGGAGATGCTTATCCTTAACAAGCAGGCAAACACAGGGAGAGTATATGACTATCTCCTGAAGAGCCTTGAGTTAACAAGCAGCCATATTTGCATTATCTCCATCAGCACGGAGCACAAGAAGGTGTCCATCCATGTGTGTCCATGTGTCTGCTACCAAGAATCTGTCCTTCCAATAAATCACTGCCTTTGCATAATGTAATTAAAAGCTCTGAAAAATGTAACAGCGTATCATTATGAGTTACATGAAAGAAGCCATCACGGTGAGACGGATGAAGGTCACAGCCACTAGACAGCGAGGCGACTGGCACACTGGGAGACATGGGGCCTTTATGAAATCATTATTTCACGCCCCGCTGACACGTCCTTGATCGATTGCATGCATTGGAGCAGATGGTAAACAAGCCCCATCATGTTCTGAATCTCATTTACATACATGCATCGGGTTAAGGCACGGAAGTGCACAGGTGTGGCGTGGTGAAGAGAGACGTCAAGTCTGGGCGTCCGTCTGCCCGTCTCGCTGTCTGCATCAGACTCTGCACACTAGTCAGCGCCCCATTCGGTTCCTGCTTTGAGCAGATGACATTCCCCCCTTAAAAGTCAAAGGAAGGCGAACAAGAAAGCCTTGTTGATGAGAAGACAAAAGGGCTTCGCGAGCCGAGCCGAGCCGAGCCAAGGCACTGATTGTGAAGGAGAATGAATGAAGAACATTAGGTGAGAGAGGGGGGGGAATTATTCATAAGCTGGAGGCTGCATGGCGGACCGGTGAGTGCTGCGAGCGTTATCTTTTCATCTGGTTCAGCCGAGCGTGCCGCCATCATTACCTAGGTAGATTGCTCCAGGCCAGTCATTACGGTGGTTGCGGTTATTATAGATAATGTGCTGGCCGTTTGTCAATACAGGACTCTGGGACTGCCAGCTTTTCTGTCAGTGCGCGGTGCCAGAAGGCAGAATCAGATGGCACAAGTTGCCACACGTGAACATCTGTGTCAAGACAGAGGGTCCAGTCTCAGCTGGCACAGGAAGGGCGTCATCAAAGGCTCGACTGATGCGCCCATTTCTTCCTGGGCAAAACAGCAGTGCCCCTCAATAAATCTCAGCTAGTTTGGGGCACCAATTTCACATGGTGCATACGTGGTCTCCCACAATACTGAGGCACAGTTTAGACCATTTAAGTGACAGAGTAATAGCACAAGCGCAATCTATGGCACCATTTGCAATGGTTTTCCACTTTCCTGCTTCTCTGAATCCCTCCATTCTTTTCCAGAAATGACACATTACATGTTTGCTTGTTTTCTCTGGCTATTGGTGAGAAAGCACCGTAAGGCACCAATAAGACTCTGGCAGGCCATAAATGAATGCAGAGTCATGCACCCGCAACTGTGGTCACTCTCCCTACACATGACTGGGGTCTTCCCACGAGGGGCCCGAGCCCAAGAGAGGACAGGTTTCAGGACTACATCAATCCCCCATCAGCAAACACTTCAACCTCAGACCTCAGGCCAGACAGGACAGCATGCTAATCCCTCCTTAATGATGTCCATCAGCGAGAGGTGAGAAGTCAAAGCCATGCAGACTGGGAGGCAATAGCAAGGACAGGCAGTGAGAGACAAACAATAAGAGCAATCTTAAGCAACCTCCTATAACCTCTTGCCTATGATAACATTCTAAGGCTAGCAAGTAAACAGAATAAATAGGTTCAGAGAAAACTACTGTATGTAATTATCAAATTGCTACAACCTACAGTATATAGGAACACAATTTTGAAATCCTGATTTTCTTGGTAAAGCACTGATCAATTGGAAGACTGAAAAATAGCAGTATTGTTCATATTTAAGTCCTAACAGCATTTCTGTCAAATGACCATCACAACCACTTCTAATTTGACCACTGTAAGCAGCAAAAAGAGAACTCTGACTTACTGAATTGATGCAGGCCAGCTCCTTGTTGAGAAGCCAGGGCAGAGACAGCTTCCCCTCCCCCTTGTAGCACGACTGGATCCTCTCCTTGATCTTCTCCTTGATCTTGCGCAGGGTAAACAGACAGAGCGCCGACTCCTTGGGTGGCTTGGCCCGGTTCTTTTGGCCCTGAGCGAACACTGTGAAGAGCACCTCCTCACGCTCGGAAATCCCCAGCGAGCGAGCCAGCCGTGTCCCTGGCCGGCTGAGATAGGCGTCCTGCACCAGGCGGTACTCCACGCCGTCCTTTGTGCAGCCGATGGGAAACTCGATATAGGAGTAGAACTTGGGGTCGTCCACACACAGCCGCACGATCTTGGAGGTGAAGAACTGCTCGCCGCTGGCGTCGGGCGAGGTCAGCTGGGTGTCCAGCTGGAGCGTGAGATAGTAGACGAACTGCTCGCTGCTGAAGCCGTAGATGTAGTAGATGTCGAAGGCCGGGAACTTGGAGAGCGTGTCCGACGGGATCTTGAGCTGCGAGGAGACAAACTCGTCCTGGTAGACGAAGCTGAACATGTCTGCGTTCTCCTCGTTGGCCATCAGTTTGCGGCTAGACAGTGTGGGGAAGTACTCGGACTTGCCCTCGATGGGAGTGCCCACAAACAGCTTCCCCGTGCTGCCGCCACCCTCGTAGCCGTTTATGACCACCCCGGACATAGTGCCAGCCTCGGAGACGCTGGAGAGGTAGTGCTCCTTGCGGTGGTGCGGCTCGCCCAGCTTGAAGAGGTCGTCCAGCCGCAGGAACTGGCAGATGCCCTGGGAGGTGCTGCCGCAGGCGATGAGGCGGTTCTGGCCATAGTCCAGCAGCAGCAGCTTGTTGACGTTGTTGGTCTGCACCAGCTCGTGGGGGCACGACTGGACGCCGGGCGGCGGGTAGCACTTCTCGTTGTCCACCACGGGGCCGGTCATGTGGTTGCGCAACTTGGTCAGGTTGCTGGAGAGCTTGTAGATCCAGTTGACGGCTCCCACGTACACCTCGCCCGTCTTATTGTGGACCACCAGGTGAGTGAGGCCACCCTCAGGGGGGCTGAAGGTCTGGAAGGCGTGCGGTGGGACGGTCACGGCCCCTGAGAGGACCAGGAGGAACGGGATCAAAAGGCAGCCTCGAAGAGGCGGGGTGGCACGGCCCAGCCGCCTCCCGAACGGCCACATGTTCAGCACCATGGGGCGAGGATCTGCTCCGAAGCCGCACTGGGGCACCAACAGCCTGAAAATAGGACAACCTTAGGCACACCAAACGTCTCAAACACACCTCACTGGGCCAGTGTCCTCTTAGCTCTCTTCTTTTCCCAGAATGCTCCTGGTGTCCTCTATAACATCATCCGCAGTGACGTGACCACTAACCCTGCAGAGAGAGGGAGGGGAAAAAAAACACCATGAGACTGGCAGAGAAAGTGGAACATTCCCTTATTGATTTTGCCAAGTCTTTGCAGGCCCTCCCAAACTCAGGGAGAAAAACATGTCATAATACATAAACATTAATATCCTACAATAGGGCCTGAGGGGGAATCCTATACACCATTTAATGAGCGTGTCAGGCGGGCTGACAGTACTCTCTGTTCAGCCTCCGAGCCTCCCCCAAAAACTCTGGGCTAGCGGACCTCGGCGTGCCCTTAAATATTTCACACTTGCTCGGCGGTAGCGTCTGCAGCGCCACTGGAGAGGGGAGGACAGAGATAGCTGGAGGGGAAAACGGGAGAGCAACACAACCGCAGCCGACTACCTCGTCCGTTCACCTTGAAGAGTGTCACAATTAAAAAAAAAAAACAACAACAACAAGATGTCAGCAATGTAATGCATTTATGTCACCGCACGTCCATGTTTACAAAAGACTACAGACAGCTTGTTTGCTTCACCTGAACTGTGGTATCATCCCTAGATTTTTTTTCAAACATGACAGCAGCTTCAAACCAATGGAATCGTTTCTAAATAATAAGTCCTGGCATTGGTCAGATGACATTCATGTGAAGAGATTTTGGTCGAGTCCCCCGAGCTGCCCTGGTTTTGCCCTCACTGTGTTCAGGCGCACTCACACAGACACACACACACACTTTGAGTAACAGTGG
Organism: Sardinella tawilis; assembly: GCA_030264315.1. Lineage (NCBI taxonomy): Eukaryota > Metazoa > Chordata > Actinopteri > Clupeiformes > Clupeidae > Sardinella > Sardinella tawilis. Next base: position 18,106,039 of record JASCQY010000173.1, read on the forward strand.
CTCTGTCATCTGCCCGGCAGCCATGATTATCTGTTAGATGAACTTAGTGTTCTCTGGCCCATCACAACAATGGCACTACTGTGTGGGAAGCTGCATTTATCTCCTCACACACAGGACAGAAACCAGAGGACAGATCCCAGCCTTTTTCCGCAGTCCACCACTCAACACAGGCTAGGCTAGGCCTCTCCCTCTCTCTGTGTGGATGTGCATGTTCATCTGTATTCATGTATCTGTATTCTGTATCTGTATTCTGTTTAGACTGGGTGTTATATATACACAGTATATTATATATATACAGTATATTATATATATTTACAGTATATTATATTTATGTGTGTGTATGTGTCCATATGACTGGGAACAACACAGCAGAACAGCAGCTGATTGATTGGCTGGCAAACAGGAAACAGAGGAGGTACAAATATGTAAACTAAAATCTGGTTCATGTATCAAGTAATCTGGGCACTTTGTCACAATCATCATTTAATAGGTTGCTGGGAAGGCTTACAGAGGGATAGACTGTTTTGCAATTCCCAACAGTACGGACAGATTACACAAGTATAAATACTTTGAGTAAACACAGAACACAATGGTGCATTTTACTGTGAATTTGCATTTAATAGTGTTTGACCCATAATTTCATTTTAAACACACACACACACACACACACACACACATACAAATCTGTCAATGCCTTGACTTATCTAGGACACAAAGATGCTGATGAGAAGTTTAAAGTTACACTAAAGGTGTGTTTGGGAGCTGTTTGTTCGACTGTTTATGGACTAAAATAAACCTTCATAAAAATAGCTCAACTGAAGCAGCCCTTCTGCCACGGCCATTTTGAAAACAAGACTGGAAAAAAATGCAAAGAAAAGGCAGAAAAGCGTCTTTCTTGTCGCCTGACAATATGGAAGGAGACTACAAGCACTGAACATAGATCAAATGATATGGAATACACAAATGGGCCTGGATAACTCGATTCAAAATCGAAAGAATCAGAGCAAAGAGTTTTGAAAAAGTGTTATGCAGCAGTAGCACCATTTGTGAAATAAATAAATGAATTTAAAGTAGGCTAGTCTGGCTTGGCATGGCGGCTTTTGGACAGCTGAAGCTGGCTCTTCAGATAATGGCCCAAGGGCCACAGTCCCTGACTTGATTTATTGCTTGGGGCATATCAATTATAACACTGGCGGTTGGGAAAAAAAACAGTGCACCTGACTTGGGCAAATTTGCACACCCGTTTGAAATGTCCGTCACGTCAGTGGGCTGTGTGCTGGAGGCCAGGTCCCCCCGTCAGGACCACAGGGAGACCCAGGGGGGAGAGCTGAGCGGCAGGCCTCCACTCCGCTCACACACACACACATGCCCACACACATATTTAATGCAAGGAGCTTACCTACACACACACACACACACACACACACACACACACACAGCTCCTTGAACAATACTGTGTTAAAGGTGCAACACACCATGCACATCAACATCCTGCATTACTCTCTGCACTACTATCAGAGAAATTACTTCCATTTTTCTCCACATTTCATCCAATTAATTGTAGTGGTGAAGCACATTAGAGCACTGAGCCCAGTTTTCTTTGAGCTCATAATAGTAGTAGCATAATAATGAAACAAGCGACAAGTATTTACATTTGGGTTTGCAACATTCGAAATCTCCATCTTTAGAGTAGTTATGCATTTCCACAGCCATCTGCACGCCAGACTCAGTGAACAGTCAAGGCAGCATTTCAAAGATATCCCTTTCTGTGGTTTCCCACTGTGCTGCTGCCTTTAACCAATCAGAAGCTCAAAGTCCACAATTAAGCCTCTCGCATGCCAGTCAAACAGCAGGCAGTTGGCTGGATGGAGGAGTAGGGGGACTGGAAATCTTTGTTGTCAAATATTCAGCTAGCGCTAGCTTGATTAGCAGGTCGTCAGCATTGCGGCTTTAATGAGACAGGGCTGCGAACGAATGAGAGGGAATGAAGTCTTTGTGTTTGGATGCTGCTAACCTGAAGTGTGTTAGCTGACTCCAGTCTTCCAGTCCTTATAATAACTCAAGTTTAATTTACAAGAATTTTCCAGACTCCGCCAGAAAATGTAATCATGCTGAATGGTACATGTTCTACTGGCGAAAGCATAAACTGACTGGCAAATGAAGTACATAATTGACTTTCAGAAGTTCCGTTTAGAACAATGCGGGACATTACTGACTGCATGCACTCATCCATAAATGAACACGCCATGACGACAACCATATCAGATGGTCTGTGGTTTTGTATTAAGACACGTCAGCTGCAGTTTGTCGGCGCAGTGCGGGCCTGAGATAGATTTGTCACCCAAATGATTTGTGGGAAATGGGATCCAATTCCATACTGTTGAAAGGATAATAACCTAAACCGTGTAGGTTTGTTTGGCCAAAATGGCTGCCTGAGTGATTTGGGGGCCCAGTCGCACATGACAGAGCCGCAGTGATGAGCGTGGGGTACTGTGGGACGATGCTGGCCGGCAGCCTCAGTGTGGGCAAAAGACACTAACACACGGCAAAAAAAAACAACTTCTCCTACAAAAAAGGAAAAAATTTCGAAAAAGGCTGACCGAGACAAAGAGGGCTTAAAAATGGCAAGAATGCCATCTCTGCAATTCTGGGGCTTAGGCAACATTGTACACACTGAGGGATGACAAAACTGAAATAAAAATGATTATTTGAATTGTGCCGATATAAAAATGACAATAAGTGCTTAAACAATAGTGATGGCTTAGCTGAGTGCAAAAAAAAAAATGGCAATGTCCTCACATTCCATCAGACCTCCTTCCTTTTCAACTCCACATCTATATTGGAAATCACCAACCAAAAGCCAAGCGCTTCACCCCTGTTGTTGTTCCTATAGCACTGCCACCAGAAGGCGTGTGAGTAGTGGGAGGTATGTACTGTATGTGCGTATGTATGAATGTATGTATGCATGTATGTATGTATGTACGTATGCACGGCTTGTGAGAGTGCAGAAAGCACGCCTGTCAAGAGTCCTGTCTGGAGCTGGGTGGTGTTGTTGGGCACTGTGACTTGGCCCTGCTGCGGGCTAAGATGAGGTCATACAGTGGAGCATCAGCTTGCTGTTCTGGTGCGTCCGAGCCAAGGCATGGGAACACTGTTCCCCATTGATCCAGGCATTTAGTGCATGTGACACTGTAACCTCGCAGACAGCTGCCTGTTAACACCCTCACCCCTCAAAAATGGCGTGCCGCAGGCTCACTGCGAAACAACAACCTTTTACCACTGCGGCTTTCCGACGTCTTTCTCACAAAAGGCGCATCTTGTCTGCATTCGCAGCTTTCATAATCAGCCTGTTATTGTCCTCTGCACAGATGTGTGGGAAGGCTGTTGCCAAACAAACAGCACTAGGGCCATTACTAATGCAAATCCTATCACATTCAGATGTCTGGATCGATCAAATATGGCCAGAGCCCTGGGTCCTAGAACACACTGAACGACTCGAGTGCAATTGGCCTCAATACCTGCGAGGGAGTCGCACCCATAACGGCACAACTCGCAAAGACACAGTCCAACCAATCAAGCCTCTCTACTCTGGGCATGCTAATAGATCCGTGTCCATTACCTCACTCCTTGCCGGCCCTAATAGGTCCCACAGAGCTAATGCAGGCATTTTAGCTGCTCCGCGTCCAAGTGCAAGTAATGACAAAAAGGTTTTCCTTTTGCCTTGTGGGACAGCCCCAACTTATTTCCATTTGCAAATACCCAGAGTATGTCAGTGTTTTGGTGAGGAGTGAGTGTGTGTGTGTGTGTGTGTGTGTGTGTGTGTGTGTGTGCGTGTGTGTGTGTGTGTGTGTGTGAGAGAGAGAGAGAG
>JASCQY010000173.1:18118715-18130443 GCA_030264315.1 Sardinella tawilis
ACACACACACACACACACACACACACACACACACACACACACACACACACACACACACACACACAAACAGACACACATACACACACACAATGCTGGCAGTGGCTGGTTGTAAAAGAAGAGCTCAGACAGCAGATGGCTGATAGCATTGATCTGGATCCTTGCACTGATAAGGGCAGTCCGATCCGCTGCTACAGAAATGGAGAGCTGGCCAGATGCAAAGCTTACATCCCCTATTTGAAACCTGCAAAAACTCACACTAACAATTGCCTGTTTTGCTCATAATGAGTTTTCCTAATGCCAATTGCACAGAAGGGGTTCTACATCTGCTGTTTACAGACAATGATCCAGGACAGAGGGTAGAGTCCTCAAACAGGAAGTACTGTCTTCAGTTCCTTACAGGTAAATGGACGACACTGAAGGTCAAACATGGGACTGTTATCAAAACAAGTCTGACTCAACACAACAAAATGCACCCAAGGCTGTATTTATGGAGTTATTCTACCACCTCAAGGTTACAGGACAGCCACTTGATCTGCCAGTCAGACACAATGTCCTGCATCCCTCCCCCACACACCCCACCATATGTACGCACAGACAAACATGTGTAAAAACAGGCTTAACAGAAGCACTGCTACTTTCACACTCAAACCTGCAAAGAATACCTGGTCTTAATCAGTGAGATATTCCACACTTCTGACAAAGTCTCTGTAATGCAGGTGAATGGACACCCTGATCGGCTATGCTGACCAGGAGATGACAAAGCATAGTCAGCAGGTTTGCTTCTGGGCTTCAGACAAATACAAATGTTATCTCTTTTTTAGGTTACTGGGGAAATGAGTGAGATGAAGGGAGAGAGAGAGAGGATCAAATGCCAGGTCTTCTTGAGAGAAGAAAGCTGCAGCCTTTGCTAACACCACAGTGAAGAGTGGTACCGATAATAACATGCATAGAATTCCTTATCAACATCCTTCTCAACATGACTTGCCATGTATTACCGTTTCCAACAGCATTTTACAGATTTACAGCATTAGTCCAATTTATTCCCTTTGTTCTGTGTAAGGTACAACAGATCTAATGACAAAGTGAAGATGACTGATGATAATATTGATAAGATAATAAGATAAGATTATAATATAGCTGCTGAGTGAGAAATGTTTTTTTATCTATTCAAAATCCAGGCCTCAACATTTGGGATAATTAATGGCCGTACAAATACATCTGCTGGCACTATACAGAGAGTATATATAGGCCTACACTGTAGAATAAACATAAATCCCAAAATAATTCATCTGCCTTGTATGTGCAGGAAAGAGAACATCCTCACACCGTTCTTTAAACCCTACCGCTGTCTCACCCAAAAGCGAGGAATGACAGCACTGGTAGCGCTTCGTGTATTATAACTATTGTAGGCTACACCTCTGAATAGACATGTGTTATGAGTCATGACGTTTTTAGATGATGGAAGTCAATCAAGCATTTAATAAAATAACAACAATGAAAATGTTGTCACTGTCCGCTTTCAAATTAATAGTCTAATGCTCTTTTACAGGCTAAAGAATTGAGCGAACATAGCCTGCGTTTTTGAAAATAGAACCGTTTTTGACTTCGCCTCAACATTACTGCAAAACAGTAGGCTACTAAGCGCGGGAACCGTAGCCTATAGGCTATAGTTGTCTGGTTTTATCAGAATCCCTACATGTGACCACAGTGCACTATAACATAATCTCATAACTAGTGCAGGGCAGAAAGATACTACAGTGCTAGCTCATTAAATATGAACACTGACAAGTACATTACGCATGGGACACATCAAACCTCCATCAACCTATCTATGCCTCTGGAAGATTAGCCTACCATGACACAATTGCGCACTGTAAGCTACTGATACAGGCAGTTTTAGGTCATGTATTATAACATAATATTAAGGACCTAAAATGTTCCTTCTCTCTGTGTTAATGGTAGCGTGTCGTGCGAACAATCTTCATTCAATATTTTTACTGACTTTAGAACTCATGCACTGTTAGTGTGGACGCAGTAACGCACTACCTGAACGCGTAGAGCACGCTTGAGGTCTGAAGAATGTAGCAAGGTTGAGGAAGAATGTAACATTACCGCGCTCAGAATTTTCAAAATTACTGAATATATGTTGTTGTTTTTTTACAGCATAAGTTAGCCATACTTTCAACAACTTATAGACTACTAATCTTACAATGCATGTTCACACATGTTGACATAAATATTTTGTGTTTTCACACTAGTTCGGTTTTTATCACATAGGGCGGTAGACTGTCATGTTTGTAGGCTATTAAATAGTGTAGCCTAACCACTGAGATGGATCAGTCTGACGGACACTATGATGGGTTGGCAAGGTTTTGGTTACTATTGTAACAAAAAAAGGAAAAAGAAAAACAACTACACATGAAATTAAGTGTGATCAAAGGAACCATACAAAAGACCGATGACATGTAATATAGTGTGGGTAACATTGAAAACCCACACACACCAATGCCAGGAGCTGTCAATGAAGGCATTGTCAGGTAGGCTACACTGACCAACGAATACCCGTAAGGCAGCCACTATATTAGTACACAGACTTAACGTTACTACCACTGATAGCATACTACTTAAAGTATATCTGTTCAAGCTGTTTCAAGCAGGCTACCCCTACGCTGAATGAGGTCGGTTCGTGTTTTTTCGGTGTTCTTTGCCAACATGTTCCCGTCCAAAAAGCCTTCATACCAAGTCTTGACAGAAATAGGTAGATTTGACATGCATTTGGTGATGAGTTATCAAGCCTACGCGCTGTCAAATTTATTTTCCTACGACAGACCAACACACACAGCTTTCACGTCTGCCAATTAGTCGCACAGTATTTTTATTACACCCCAATAAATGCAGCTAGAATCAGGCTTAAGCGTCGGGTAGCATACCATACGCGAATTCCAGTGAGGTCGTTTAATCTGTGCAGTAACGTTACAGACTGTTAGATGTAAAACGCCTTCACATCATACACTCAGTTGCTGCCTGTTACTTTAGTTTGGCAATTAATGCAGCCCTAATGTTACCAAGTTCCCCTCGTGAAAAATAACACCTACGTGTAAAACCAAAGCGAAGACCCACAAAAATGCTATTTTTGTTTGCTTGCTTCTACCAAGACAAATAGCTCCCCAACGACCCGTGGTTTCTTCCGAACCGAAACGTAACGTTGAGGCCATGCCATCAGTAACGTTTTAACCACATGAGCGACCAAAGAAGAAAACACTGGGAGACACCGATGGAATAGGAATTGGCCACGGCAAGGAGGGGGCATACGTGAAACTAACATTTCAAACTAATCATGCAGGTTTCCAAAAGTGAACTTATTTCAAAGAGAGTGTAATCTACTTACGTTCTGTCGTGACCATCAGTTTTGTTATCCTTGCCATACTTAAAGTCTAAAATTCGCACACATTTTCACTGCAGCTGTGGCGTTTCAGTGAACTCGTTGGCGGCTCCGCGCTTACTTTCGAGTCTGAGGTCTCCCGTGCGCATGAATGGAGTGGAATGCGGATTGAGCTCCCAGTGGCAACGCAGCCTCGTTCTGAGGACAGAGGATGTGCTGCGAGAATACACTTTTCCCTTTGGCATGTAGGCGGCGACGTGGCGCAAGATTGAGGAGCTGGTCTCTATGAGCGACCAGGCACAACTGTGTTGTAAAGGCGATGATGACACATCAAAACCCGTCGACAGGAATGTCCAGCTCAGTGTTATCGTCTGGTTAAAAAAATGCTTTTTACCTGTAAAAAAGGCCAACTGGACAAATTTAAGACGCAACCTTACCAATAATATTCTAAAATACATGGCAGAGACGGCATAGTAGTTCATCAGGGCATGCATAGCAAAAGAAAAACATAGGGCCTAACTTAGACCTTAAGGCAGTGCTGTCAACTTCTCCATTTTATTAAAATATCTAAATAACCCATACTCACCCATAATAAGAGATTATTGGATTTGTGTGTTTTCTTTTGTTTCGTTTTATGCAAATCGCAGCTTAGATGTCGAACATACAGTATGCCTACTGAAGTTTCTGAAGCAGTTTCTGTAGCAGTTTCTAAACTAATACTAATATTTGTAGCCTAATTGCCAGTAATTACCAATATGTGTTAATATCAATGTAATACTCATAGGACAGGGGATTTAATATAAAAGAAAAAGAAGTTCAATGACCCAGTTTTATGACAAGCCGAAATGTAAGTTCTTTAGATCAGCAGTACTGACCTATTTGTGGTCTGGTTTGGTGTCCAAGTATTTCATCAGAATTACAACCTTGATATGGAAGTCATAAAATATACAACAATAGATGGAGGATACAAGTGAAAGATTTGCACTGGTGTCTGACACAGACAGTATCAGACAAGGCCCTGTTCCATTTCAAGTCTCCAGTGAGGCAAGGTATATGCGGGTCCCTGCACTGCTCTGTGTAGATGACCAGCTTGGGCACACAGGTCAGTATGGGGACTACTGCGGCCAAAGGTGTTGGCCAATAACTCTCTTGCAGCTATGGTAGGATGTGTTGCAACAAATGTTCTCTGGTTTTAACCCATGTACATGCATTATTATGCATCATTAAATACAGAAAGAAATAGCCTAATGTGACATAAAAATTATGAAAATTGATTTAAAGACAGTGCACATAAATATTATCTTTTAAATACTAAAAATAAATAGCATGGTAGATCTTTTCATAATGTTCCATAACATGGGGGGGAACAAAGGACTTCTAAGAGCATGGGCCAACAGCTGAGAGATGGACTTACAGCAGGCTACCTAGGAGATTTTCATGGGGCTGCATCACAGGAGGAAAGACTTAAAGGAGAAGTTCGATGTGAATCAATCCATAGCTCTGTTGTTGAAGGTCACTGAATGCTGTTCATAGGAAAAAGAACAAAAAAATTTGATGCAACATAAACCTAATAATAAACCGGGCAACTAACACTAAGTGAATGGGGCATAGTGTCTTACTTTCAGTTTCATTTCGCTATGCCCCATTCAGTTAACAATAGTTATTGGTCTATAACTTGGCCTATGTTGCATCATTTTTTTTCATTCTTTTTGCTACAGACAGCATTCAGTGACCTCTAACAACAGGGCTATGGATTGATTCACACCGGACTTTTCCTTTAATAGTCAAGTCTTCATATACATTTCAGTTGCTGATCTACATAGGCCTACTGTATATTACTGTGTGAGAGCTTCTTGCAGTCACTGATTTCATTGCCTACAGTACAACCCAACTCATGCCAAGAGCTCACTGGGTTTATGGATGGTAGCAACCCCATTTTGAGGGTGTATGCAGTTTGACTGGAGAGCCATCAAACATTAGAAGCTGAACTCATGAGTGAGTTTGAAGTAGCGGTGGACCACTCACCTGCATGCTGCAGTTCATGGGTTGTCACCTGAAGCCATCATTCTGCTGCATTCTAAGGTGCTGTTTGATCTGACCAAGTGCATCCAGTGCTCAAAAGTGGACTAGGCTGGCTCCTGATCAAAGCCTGTCCCCAGGCCAGGGGAGTCCAGATGGACTTGATGCAATATTGGCCTTCTGCAGGTCAGTGACGGGAGGGAGATTGCAGACTGTATAGTCTCACAAGTGAAGTCCAAAAGAGTTATAGAACTTTTCCCTTTACACATTCCATTTCATTTGATTTTTGTTTTCCATCCTTCACAATGATATGCACCCTCTATTTTAACTTGCTTTTATCTACTAATGTTATACATTTCTTGACAGAAGGGTCACAGCTATAGCCAGTACTGTCAGAATAAAGGCTTAATTAAATTGGATTCCATTTAGTGCTTAGTATGCAGTCCACTATGCCTGAAACAGTGAATGTGCATCAGACAATGTTCTTGCCACCCACTCATACTCAGAGCACAGTGCACATTTTGGGGCTTTACTTGTAAATAAAGTGGAGGGAAACAACCTGTAAATTAGATGGGTATAAAAGTTAGTGGGTAAGTGGGTATTTTAAAGTCAATTCAACATCATATCTTGCGTTTCAGTAGCCTAGCCACGCTATACGCCCCTAACGGCAACAAATGTAATTCTCTGCCTGGGACGTCTAGTGACTCTTCATAGGGCTACTCCTACGACTGGCCGACGAATCACTGTGAAGCGCAGAGTCTAATGAATGATTTGATTTGATGAATGCTTTGAATGACAACCTTTTAGCCTGCCTTCCCTCCCAATGAAGAGTCTCTAGACTTCAACGTCAATTTGATTTGGAGGCTAGCGCAGCTAGGCTAGTGTTTCAGGTAATCTGTCATGAATTAAGAACAGGCGCTCACAGCTCCTCAGGCAACTAAATGAATTGGTGCTGTGTGGGCTACTGCCGCTATACTCTGCACCGTATGTTAGTGTGACACTATGTGAAACTACTGTACAGCCAATCACATATCTCACACGGACCAGTTTTGCCTTCATGTCAGCCATTTATTTAATCCACCCCCCAATCATAATTAAAATCTTTTCTGTGAGCTTTGCAGGGAAAACTAATTAGTGACAAACATAATTTTTTTTATTCAACTCGAATCACACAGAAAGAGTGGGAGCTTTCCTTTGGTGCCAATGATGTATGTTGGTATGGGTAGAAGTTTGTTCATTGTTGTTGTTAAACCATTTTAATCATTGAAGAGATCATAAAGGTCTTTGCCTGTGTTTTCCCCTTCAAAGATGGCTTGGATTTGCTGTTGAGGTTCTCTTACAGAGTGACTCAACAGCGCTAACTAGAGAGGGAGCTAGCGTGGGTGTTGTGGGGGATTTCAACTCAAAAGACAGATCGTGAAATGAGCCCTGTTGTGTGTTTTCCCCTAGGTAATTATGTGCAAGATGTATATGGCATCAATAGTTCTCACATTTAGGTAGACATCTTGGCTAAGGTCACATGTTTAGTCTCTAACATGGTCAAATACCAGCCAAGCATGTGTTTATGTGGTGTGAGTGAGTGTGTGTGTGTGTGTGAGTGTGTGTGACATTTACATTAAGAAAATGGGAATGTACAAACAGAGGGGTCATTTTATTCATCCGAGTGTCACTGATGGTGCCTCCTGTTGTCTGTGTGAGTTTTAGTTTATCACATCTTTCAAACAAAAGACAGCAATCTCTCTCTCTCTCTCTCTCTCTCTCTCTCTCTCTCTCTCTCTCTCGGTGGCGTAAAAAGCCCAGGCGAGCAGCAGGTATGAATTCGCCACAGACAGCAGTAGCCCCCCCAAAGCCCCACGCTCACGCCTGCTGTCCCTGCTTTTATCTCCCAGCTCGCGGCCAGCATTTGCAATTCATCACCCAACACAAACTGATGATTGTGGCTACAAGGAGCAATAGAGCAGGTTGCAGTGAGTGAGCTGCGTTGGCCATCGCTGCCGAGCTCTGCATGCGTAAGTGACTGTAATGCATCGCCTCTTCCCACTGGCATGGCAGCACTTACTAACACTCAGCCTCTCGGCAATGGCCCCCACCAACCAATAAAAAATGAATTATTCAAATCGTGACACCAGCACTTCAGACACAACATAAGAGAGAGGCGGAGGGGACCCGCGCACATAAATATACATAAATGCTTATCAGTGTCTCGTGAATGAGATTCGAATGATGAACTGTAGAGATTTGTGGGCGAATGTAAAAGTCCATTGTGGCATTTGATTGGAAAGCTTGCAGTGCCTTGCATTTGTCTTACACCACAATTTAGCCACACCAGTCGATGGCAACATCTGTTTGGTTTATGCTGTTTCAGGACGTTGCTCATGATGATGTCCATAGAAGTACAAGAGGCAAACATCTTACAGTATCTTCATATGAAAACACTTTGTGATGGAACAAAAGGCATTTGAAAAAGGACTGTAAGGAAACCCTTTGGGAGAGGATCGTTCAATAAAGTCACACGACACAACGTCCTCCGTTACACACTTCTATCCCCGTCTGGTGTTCTACCTCGTGGGCTCAGATGAAGACAAGCACAGGCACTTTTGTCATTAACTGTGGCTGCATGTCTAAACGGCTGAGAAGGAGAGAAAGGGGAAGGAACATTTGCATGGCTTCCTCCGAGCTCTGCCAGCAGCCCCCAGCCGAGCAGGTACTCCCATAGGGAGATGGGGAGAGAGATGAGAGGAGAGAGGCAGAGGAAGGCTAAGATCAGAGGCTGTCATACACTATGACTTTCCATGTCCTTGTGCCGCTATCTTGTTATTCTTGGCCTCATATCTGACGAGAGTTATGGCAGAGTGTTTGAGGGGAAGCCGATGAGGGATGTGACAGTGCCTGCAGTATAGCGGCGACGGGTTGGGCGTGCGGCACGCCGCTTCTCTTTACCCTTGAATTTGTGCCTGTCTGGCACTTTCCCCTGTGGCTTCACTTTGTCACCCCCCCCCCCCCCCCCCAATGCTTGTACACTCATTAAGAGCACTTGGTACTGATTGTAGCATATCACAGAGATGCGCTTGTACATGTCGTAGCGCTCTGCTCTGGTGTTCCTGTGTATTCATGTTTTATTTCTTTCTCATGTCTCCCGGCCTCTGATAACTGTCCTGTCAAGTTGTCACATACTTCAGTGAGGGGAGAGGAACCTGAAAGCAGTTCTAATAATGAACAGGAGTGGTGATCTGATGGTGGGATGGTGACAGAAACTGATCTGAGAGCAGGTTATGGAGTCTGAGTTGAGAGAGGGGAGAGGAGAGAGAAAGGGAGTCAGGATGGAGAATATGAAAATCTGCTTTTACGCAGAGGGACAAAATGGATCTAGGTCTTTTCTCTGATGACAGGTCTGGACCTGTGCCTCCTCTTGTGATTGACTTCTTCTATCTTGTGTGTGTGTGTGTGTGTGTGTGTGCGCGCATGCACATTTCAGAGAGAAAGAGTGTGTGCGTTTGTGACAGAATGTGTTACAGACAGAAATGAGAAAGTGTGTGTATGTGTGTGTGTGTGTCTGTGCATGCACACATGCGCATGTGTATGCGCGAGTGTGACAGAGAGAAAGAGAGAAAGAGTGAATGAGAGTGAGAGAAGTATTCAGCCAGGTAAGCCCAATCCCCAATCACCTGCCCAAAGCCCGCCAACTGCCGGTGCTCACAGGGGCAGGCCAATTTGCCAGGAGCGGCAGCAGTTATCTAAATGCAAAGTGATGGCGTAATGGCACTCAGGACTCTGAGTAAATGTCCATCCAGTCTCATCTGCGCGAGGGGAGCCCAGCCCAGCTCAGCCGAGAGGAGTGGAGAGGAGAGGAGAGGAGAGGAGAGGAGGCCCAGACGAGCGAGTGGAGATGGCTCGCTGAGAAATGACAGAGGTGAAACGGAGCAGAAGCGAAGCACCACGCCAAACTCTATGGATTAGTGTCTGTCAGGCATGGGCCAGGGAAATAAATGTAAATCTGAAGTTGTAAATGGCTGGAGTGTGGGGAGGAAATCAGAGCGAAGAGGCACTGAGGAGTGTGAACACAGAGCAAGCAGGGGCCAGAAACGCATTAATCCTTCTGTCGCACACGCTCAACAGCATCTCCTTTTGGAAATTGCGTCTTTGCTTATGAAACTTTGTGTCATACGAGTTAGAAAGTATGCTGCCGCATTAGCAGACAGGGTGAATTCAGAAAGCCAAATAAATTAAATAGCCAGTGAAATGAATTATTTGTGCAAAAATTTGGTTAAAGATCTAAATAATAGAATCTTCCGATGATTATTAAGATGTTTTCAGCAGTATGTTCTATACGCTTTGCTAGCTGATGTGTGTTAAAATGCAAGCCTTAAGTTAGCCATCTAAAGAGATGGTAACTGGGACAGTGGATCCCTTGTTCGTTTAACTTCTCCAATTGAGTGAAATTGTCACCTCCGAGCATCCTTAATAGGCCAGCACGTCTGGCTGTGGCTCAGCCTAAGAAATTGCATTTAGCGCATTGATTTCTCCCCAGTGTGGAGTTGTATTGTTTAATCCGAGACAAGGGCAGCCTCTGCATCCACAATGCATCCCGGCGCCGAGCACAGCCTCACCTTTCTGCTCCCATCCACATGCAGCCAGCGTAGCATGTAGCCTCTGGAGTGAGGAGCGCTAATTATTTCTTTAATTGGATGAACTCTATGCGTCTCATTTGAGATGTTTACTTTTCCAGCGTTCCACAGCCTCAGAAGGGGCGGCCCAGGCTCCTGTCTTAAAAGCATACCTTGTTTTTTTAATCCCCGATTAGAAGGGTTTTTTTTTCACTGTGACAAAAAAGTTGTATTTCAGCCCAATTAGCCTCTGGGTATAAATGTGCTTCTGAGGCAGAAAATAATGACCAACAGAGGTTGCTTTTCCAGAAAGTTGGATTTGAAAGCCAGCCTCTATAAATTAAACCAAATTTGTTTGTGCTTTTCTGAATCAATCCAAGGTCCTTAGGGTGAAATATAGATTTAGTTGCACACAAAGAGATTCTACCATACTAACAATGAAGTAAATATGAAACATTTCTAAAATGAAATGTTAAGATATAATTTAATATATAATTATATCATTTTAATGACCAAAAATGTATATATAAAGTTTAAAGTATAAAATATATTTTAACCAATATAGGAACTGAAACATCAGTAGGAATGGCCATGAACACATGCCCCCAATCACAATCGCACTATTTGAACCATCTTAGAATTCTATCTGCACATCAGCTGCATACAGTGCATATTCATTTCTTGACTGACTTAACTTGCCATGTGATTCCGCAAGCCATCATTCTGTCCTTGGCCTGACTCTGAAATGAATGTCAACTAAATGTTCTGAGCTCCTGCTGTGCCTACTCACTCATCCATTATCCATGTGTTGTGAAAAGGCCTGTGTCGTGAAAAGTTAGTTCCTAAGATGGTGGGGTAGAGAGTCTTTCTGCAGAGGAGGAGGACGATGAGGATGATGATGATGATGATGATGATGATGGAGCCTTGCCTTCAATGTAAGGACCCCCAAAAAAGACGAGATTACTGCAAACGTTGGTATGTATTAGTTACTGCATTATATGAGTCACCATGAGTCACAATCCTATGGGACTCTGGCTTGGAATGTGATATGTTCCAGTGCCTTAGGAGGACAAAAGTTCGCCCTGTGCTTGCATCTCATCACAGTCAGTCAGTGGCAGTGAACAATGCCATGTTAAATGGCTGAATGAAAGCATGCTCTCTATATACTCTGGGGGTGTTGAAGTCTGTCTTGATGATAGGAGTAATGTAGCCTTTTGCTGATAAGCCTATTTGTTCCTTCCGTGACTCAGCAAAGATTTGCCAGCGCGTCCTGTGTTTATTTTTTTAAACGACACCCTCCTCCCTCCCCCCCCCAGCTGCCTCCATTTCACCCTTCCCACAGTGCTTCCCCCCTCGGAGTGTGTGATGTGTCTCGCCTCTTACGGAGTCACGTAGCCTCCTCATTAACACCCATCGGCCGCTTCCCGACACATCAGATCCCAAATGAGCCGGCGCACTGCTGCTTTCCCCTGTGATTCATCTCTCCTGCTCCACGCACACTCTGCTACCTCTCTTCCTCACACACACACTCTCTCTCTCTCGCACACACACTCTCACATAGTCTGCTACCTCTCTCTCTCTCACACACACACACTCTCTTTCTCACACACACCTCTGTCTCTCCCTCATGCCCTTTTCCTGTTTTGCTTCCGGGGGGGGGGGGGGGGGGGGGGGGGGGGGGGGGGGGGGGGGGGGGGGGGGGGGGGGGGGGGGGGGGGGGGGG
>JASCQY010000173.1:18140633-18155321 GCA_030264315.1 Sardinella tawilis
TCAAAGTCCTGGGTGGAGGAATTCTCCAGGCTTCACATCCCCCTGTATGTGGTGTGTGTGTGTGTGTGTGTGTGTGTGTGTGTGTGTGTGTGTGTGAGTGGTGGCGCTCCCAGAGCAGAAACACAAGCACATTACACACTGCCTACTGAAGGGGAGAGGATGAAAGACTCAACTAGAGTTTGGTATATTAGAATGTCCACCAGGATTGTGTTAAATTCATGCAAAATTACACACACACACACACACACACACAGGGATGCTTCAACAATTAAATTATGAAATACTCACCTAGAGTTTGGTATATTAGAATGTCCACCAGGATTGGTCATGTGTTAAATTCATGCAAAGTTACACACACACACACACACACACACACACACACACACACACACACACACACACACACACACAGGGATGCTTCAACAATTAAATTAATGACTGAAAAACAGTGATGCAGCCTCACAAAAAAAAGTGATCTGAGATCAGTGCTACACGGGCTGATTTAAAATGTGTGTTAATGGTTAACACGGCCGCACAAATGTGTTTTACATGAATGCATCCCTGACAAAGGCTTGTTATCTTGGCTTGGTCACCGAATTCATTTGAAAAACATCACACATGTCTTAAGCAGGGCCCCCAGACAACAGATAATGAGGGAAGCCCCGAGGTGTTAAAGGGGGGATCAGACGAGACGAGATCATACGCTTTACCCTCCCTCACACACAGTGCATTTGATCAGTGGCTGGGCTGGTGCAGGGCGCAGCGCAGCACAGCGCAGCGCAGCCATCATTACCGCTGTATGAGAATGCATCTCCAGCTTCCCCGCTGTTCCCAGACCAGAGAAGAAGGATCGCAGGGGGAAAAAATGAAAGGTAATCTGGGGACTGAGCGCAGCGTGAGGCATCTCTTTTTCAGAGCCCCTGATGCCCTAATCCTCTGACCCCGCCGGCACCCGGGGGCCATTTTCTAAATAATATAGTGACTTGGGGGCCCCCCAAACGACAGGAGCAGCAACGAGCGGTGACAGGTTCCAACCCCCCGATGTCCCGCGCGCTCCTGCTGCCTCCATTAGCAGATGCTGGCCTCCTTAGCGCTCCACTGGCTTGCTGATTGTCATGGAAATGATCCAGATGCGACATCGTCATGGTCATTAATGGCGCGGCGGCACCCTGGCGGAGCAGGGATCTGATGACGTGCGTCTCTTTGAACGGGGGAGACTTTCGAGAGGTGCGGCAGGGTCACGGGCGCGCAATTAGCTGGGGACTGGCGAGCATCTGTCGGCCAGGGGCTGGATGAGTCGAGGGAGGAGGAGGAGTGAGGAGGAGGAGGAGGAGGAGAGGGTCAGAGGGCTGTGGGTTTGGCACTGCGGCTCCCGCACCAGTGTGGAACAGACACCTCAACATGTAGGAGAAAACAGCGACAGGGAGAGAGAGGAATTAGGTCAGGCACTCAGATGCCCTCAGAGACTGCAGCTTTCGCTGTCGAGAAAAATGTGCAGAGAGCAACGCCTGAGACAGGTCGGGACTCTGAGCAGCACAGCCGACAGACAGAGAGCACTACAACATACTGCACACTCTACTGCAGAATGGCCTAGATGGTCTGACACACGGTGATGAGTATTACTGTAGTGATCATGTCTGAAGTCTCCTCATAGTCCCCATGCTCTACACACACACTACTGTGATCAGGCAAGACAAAGAGAGGAGGAGCTCTCCCAGAGCATACTTTTAAAAACACAATAAAACACGCTCTCTACAAATAATTGAATAGAGGGGCGTGTGAAATAGCCGAGTGTATTTGTATTCAGTGTAGAGAAAGATCATTGCGAAAGAAAGGAGCTGAGATTTGAGATTATTAGAAGAAACATGGCAGCAGGATGAAACCAGGAGAGCAGAATAAGCTATTATGTGCCGAGAGATTAACTCAATTATTTAGGAGTGATGTATATGCAGTGTACATACAGCACAGCGCTCAACTTATTGTCTCTCAAAGTGGACTAAAACGGATTACTACTATTGAACATGAATACTGTTGCCAATTGGTATTCTCTCAGCAACGCCATTCATGTCATCTTAGCTTCATTTGCCACCATTATGAAGAGCAGGGAGAGAGAGAGAGAGAGAGAGAGAGACTCTGGAGGCACAGTTGGAGCACAAGACCAGAGCATTTATGCTCCTGTCATGTCCTGTTGATATGAGGTCTTACTGAGAGTAATCTCATCAAAAGGGCCGTCGCCATTTAAGGAAGGCAGCGCTGTAGCAGAATGCAAGGCTGCCTCTCATGCAGTGGCAGAAATGTTGTTCTGAACAGAGCCGACCATTTCCATATCTGTGGCCCTCAGAATTCACTGGGGCATGAAAATAAAAATGTTATTGGAGGAGACAAATCTGCCCCCCCTCCTCCAACCCCCCCCTTCCGTGCCTGCTGAGCCTCCAGAACAGAACCGGACCCAAAGCCACAGATGCGCGGCTGTCTAATTGCACAGCGAGACATCAGATGCTGAAGGCGCTCTGTCCTGAGGTCCAGCTGAGCGTGCTGGGTAAAGACACAGGCTCCGAAGGAGAGGACAGTTGATGTATAGCCTGTCCAGAGCCCTCTCGTCTCGGACTAGCTCTCTGGTTCAGTGGCAGTCTATATGGTCCCTCCCCAGGAGAGTCAGCCGGAGAGAAAGCAAAAGAAGAGGAGAAAGGGAGAGAAAGAGAGAGAGGAGGGAGTAGAGAGATAGAGAGAGGGGGAGAAGGGGAGACAGTGGCTCTCGGCTACACTTCAGTGACTGTATTGTCTCAAACTATTGCGATTCTCCTCACTCGCTGCAGTGTGCTCTGTTGATGTGCGCCATGCGGCACCATAGCACGCCGCAGCAGGGGGGCATGCACTGAAGCGAGCGGCGGTGGCTCGAGACGAGCCGAGCCCGGATAAGCATGGATAAAGCGCCCTAGTAGGGCCGCAGACCACCTGGAGCAGTGCAGCCCCCCCTGTCAAGGCAAAGCAGTGTGGGAGCTTACCTGAGCAGCGGCTCACAATCTCAGCTGCAAGGTGAGCGAAGAAAAAGGCTTCCAAATATATATATAGAGGCTACCCTATCCCTGCTCCATTAGAGCTCTGGAGCACCAATAGTAGCAACCCAGATAGGCTCCCCTTTTTCCTCCCTCAAGGCTCAAATTGACCACTGCTTGCTGCCTCCCTCTGCAATCCAGCCCTTTTCTGATGAAGAGCATAGCAGAGACAGTGACACTGTTTCCCACTTAGGGCAGAGATGTAGGCCTACCTGAGGCTGCTTAATAATGCAGCCTTCTGCCGCCACTCCTGCTTGGCTCGCCACTCATGCATGAGTTTTCCGAGGAGGCAAATGCAGGGGAGCAGCCGTGACCGGAAGGAGGAGGAGGAGGAGGAGGAGGAGGAGGTAGGCCACAGAGCTTGTTAGCGTGCAAGTAGTATGTGAGGGAATCTGGCATGTAAGCACATGGCACAGATTCAAGTCTACGCTACCCACCAAGGAATGTTTCCGCATACGCATCACACACCATAAAAACACAGAAACACACAGAAGCTTTCAGAGAGCAGTAAATCATCCCCAGGCCAAGAGAATCCATTCCAAAGCATGAGCTGTTTTAACAGTGTTGGAACTGACACACAGGCTGTAGGGTGGGGTGGCACAGTAACTGTGACCTCAGTTCCTTACATCAGCATCTCTAGAGTGCCAGTGAAAGTTCATGATTCCCACATTCCATTTGCATGGCATTATGCCCCTTTACATGATGAGGAGGACACCGTTTGATGTCGATTAAAGATGGAGGCGGTACCATGTTGTAAGTGCATGAGATCCTGAATGATGTCACTTCTGTTGACGTTCCACATAAACAAACAAAACGCCACTCTCAAATTCATGTTACTAAATCAACTTTTCTCACTGCCCCACACATGTGCATGCTCACTAACCCCCACCCCTTCCCCTAAACATCTTGTTGGTGTTTGGCTAAAATGTAGTTTGTTATGTTTTGGTGCACAGCCTGAGCCCTAGTGTTTGTTTGATGTTTTACATCCTCTGTGTTGTCTCCAGAGACCAGATTTTTTCACAATGTATTCAGTGGCAGCAGGCAGCAAGCTGATCAAGGGGAGATGTCTAGGATTTGAGACAAAAATGAACTTGCACTAAAAACTATGCAAGATCTCATAGTTCACCTTTAAGCTATTGCATAGAAGAAGAGAGTTTATAGGTTACCCTCATGAGGTTTTAATGGCTAAATAAACAAACCAACAAGATCATAGAATGTGTACACCTTAACAGGCACTTCTCCCATAGCTTCTAGAGAGAGCCAGGCCGAGCAGAGCCAAGCGTGTGTACACACACACACACACACACACACACACTCACACCATGAATCATGCTCCTGTCCAGCTTGAAAAGAGGCAGCGACATGGTTGTGACGCACCATGTGGCTGCAGCAGGTTGCGGCTGTGAGCTCAGTAAATCACCAGGCCTCATCACTCCCCTTTCATTTGCAGAGCATGACAGACGACAGACTCCAAGCCCAGCAGTGCCGTCGGAGGTCCGGCAGCAATCAGCTGCATACTGAGCAGCACAGGTGGAGGCAGCCGCCGTCGAGAGGAGAGGAGAGGAGGAGAGGACAGAGGAGAGGAGAGGAGAGGAGGAGAGAGGTGAAGAGGAAAGAGGAGAGGATGGCCCTCGTCCCTGGTTAGCATACAGCTAACTCATCAGCAGCAATAGAACAAGGTAACCAGTGTGTTGTTATGTATCTCTGTGTGTGTTATGCTGTGTGTTGGTGGGAGGTGTGAAAATACTCTTGGCTCGGCTGCAGAATATTTTTTCACTGGTAAACATGTTAAGCATATCAAAAACAAAGCACTCTGGAAAGGTTTCCTCATTGTCTTCATTTCTTTGTCTCCTCAATCAGAGATGAAAAATAACTGAACGTAGCATTTTGGGATATTCGTGCTCCCTATTCTATTTTATTCTCATTCTGACATCTACAGCATTAGATTTTCAAAATAGGTTTCTTACTTGTTTTACGCATTTCAGGGGATTATCATTTATTTCACATTTCTGCATATCATCCCAACATTATCACTATTTAACCTAAATGGATGGAGCAACATCGATAATAATAGAAATGTAATATTTCTGTTACATAGATAATGGCTGTTTGACTTTCATTCAGTGAAATAGGCCTAGTCAAGTGGTGGTTGTTAAAACTGTTTTCTTTATAGACTATAGCCTGTTAAGGTCAGTATAATAATCATTCAATACTCACTCATTCATACTTTTATTCTTTTATTTCAGACCCATGTTCAAGTATTTTTATTTTGCATAAAGATGTTGAATCAGTAATAATTTCTACTTCTGATTTCTACTTATTTTGTCAGCACTATTGATTCTGTTTGTCTGAATGAGATCTAATGCAAGAGTTCTGTGTGTTTTCTCCCTTGAGGCAACTGCAGTTCCAGGACCCATCAGTGCTGTGCAAGCGGGGCATTGTCATGGCTAAGCGTGTCTGTGGTAGAGGAGGAGTGCAGTCCTGTAAAGGCCACTGATCTGAGAAGCCCAGGCAGGCAGTGAGTGGAGGCACTGAGCTGTGCTAGATGGGGGCAGTACTGCAGGGAGAGCACACTAACTGCACACTTCAACTTAGTATGCAACTCCGTTGGCTTACCAATGGCCAAAACATTACTGTATACTAAAGTTGCATTAAAGGAATGTAGACTGGTTAATTTATAGCCTATGTCAGTTTCCTTACAAATGGACATGACAATAATATACTGTATGTTGTAGGAAAGCTGAATTTGATTTATCCAGTGACTCATTTAGTACCAACTTTGAAAGAAGTCAAAGTTTTACATCTTAGAAGGCTATTTGCATGGAAGGCTTGACTTCACCATGTGTATGGACACAATTCACTGCAATGATTGCCTAAATATGACCTATAAAGTTTCCCAGCTATGCTGCCCTTTAGCTATCTGTACGCTATCAAAGGTCTAACAAAATGTCTGTTCGCCACCATTTTCTTGTTTGCCGAGTTTCATGGCCTTGATGAGTATAAGCACCCACAGTAACCTTTTCTCTGTCACATCGCAAGCTTTTTCATCTTGACAATTTTCTGAGTAAATATGATGAGAGAGTATACAATAACCAACAGATGAATTTGAATGCAGAATCTGCTCAAATGTTTGCATCCAGCAGGTTTTAGAAGTGTGAGGTTTCTTTAGAGATAAGACTACACTCAGAAGCAACATATTTATTTGCAAGAGATAATGCTCTCTTTGTGGAAGAAAGCTACTTGTCAACTAGCTTAGAATACATTATATTTATGCATTTAACAGCCTACTCATGTGTGTTTGATGCGCTCAAATTCAGCCCTTAACATGCAGAGCATGTTCCTATGAAATAGAATCTAATATTAAATTGGCTAATCATTTTTGAATAATGGCTGCATCGTGGCATTGCTCAAAATAGAAAAGGAATGTTTGTATTGGATAGAACCTGACCAAACTGTGCAGATCAATCAGGCAATAACTGACTAGTTTTCCCTCTGTAATCTGAATTAAATGCTTGTTAAGCCTTTACCAAAAGTATGTGTAATGTGTAATGATAATTGCATACAGCCTGAAATCTGGTGGCGATATGCTTGCTTTACACACAATATTGTTGACTCAAACTGTCATCTAATAGCAAATAAGATAACAATAGCAAAAAAGAAGATAATCCTTAAAATAAAAATGGCTCTGGGCTCCTAACTACACCAGTTGTAGGTCTACAGTATTTGTCAGTGACTGTAGTAGAGCCTCGGATGTGAAACCTAAAGATTTATTCCAGGGAGCTATGGATCTGAAAGCATTTATGAGGATCCTTCAAACATTATTATCACTGTAAGACAACTGGCTCTCTCCTGCACTCCAACTTGTTACACTTCTTGATGAAAAAAGGCTCAAAAATACATGCAGTGGGCACTCCTGCACACTCCCCTCATAAATCAAAATGGGAATCAGCAACTGCAGCTCTCAGTGGAGGGACTCTGCTGCAGACGACATCTCTGGATGCTAGAGTGCCATCTATTGCCCATTGCAGGTAGTGCAGGCAGAGCATTCCAAATGTTACTGGGATTAGTTTCAAAAGCCTGATTTGGGAGGCTATGTTGTAACACTCGGACGAGCATGGACACAGTTGAAATGTATAGGCCTATGCCATTTAAACTTGTAAATGCAACAGGTTGCATATGGATTTTTACTTGTTGAACCTTATTTTGAAACATCTATGACATTTGTTCATGAGACAACCATCTTTCAGTATCATCCACTATCACATGTAGAACACAAATATAATGTAAAGTCAAGTATTTTGATGTGTGATTCAAAATGTGAATGAGTCCACAATCATTAAAACTTAATTCAAGAAGAAGGAGAAGAATTAATAGATATGATTAAATGGTTTATAATAAATGACAATATTACATCAATATATCGACCATTATAGCACTAAATTTGTTACTAAATGATACTACAAAAAAGGCCCAAATGATACTACATAAAAAGCCCATTATAAAATGGCAATCAGAAAACTAATGTCAACCATGGAATCTATTCTGATATTAAACAGATAGAGGAGTGATACCTGCCACTCCTATATCAAGAAAACAAGACTTTCAATTCAGACAGTTGACTGATCCAATTTGTAGTTTAGGACATTGTAAAACATTTGAAAGATACCAAATGCAATTTGCCTTGAGATGCTTCAATTCTCCTGTGTGTACAGTGTGTGTGTGTGTGTGTGTGTGTGTGTGTGTGTTGGAATAGCTTTCCACTAGATAAAGACTTTGTGTTTCTTCCATGAATGAGAATGGTCTTATTTTTCTTGTTTTACACTAGAAGCTATTTTGACATTTCCCACTGAAATCTCCTCCATGTTTCCCATGTCATGATGACACACAGAGACAAAGTGAAGAAGACTACCAGTGGGGGAAATATCCATCTCTGATGCTGTCAATGGCCTGCGGCTCTCAGCGAGGTTTGGGTTATGTGTTTGTCACGTCTTCAATGAACCAACACCACAAGGTAGACTTTCAAGCCTAAAATCTTGGATTTTTATTTATTTATTTATTTATTTATTTATTTAAAAACCTCTAAATCTAGAATTATTTCTATCCACTCTACATTCTCATGATGTCAGGCGAGCTCACATCCATTTATGTTTGCATGTTTCCACACAACCAATCTTGTAAAAAATAAAAAATAAACATAAAAAAGATCAGTACTATCACGATTGTGGTAAAAATTAAATTACTGAAAGCCATATAAGCATGTTAGTCTGTCTAAAATCACTCCAAAAAGGGATATGTCTAATTTGGGCTGACACACTCAGATTATGCAGTCGTAAGTTGAAAAACCAAACTCCTCCATGGACGTTCAATCTGTCCTGTGCCTTTTCCAGAGTCAGTAGGAAAAAGGAACAAAAAAAAAGATTGATATAACATAAACACAATAGTGAATTGGCAGCTAGCACTAACCACATGGGGCACAGAAACTCACTTTCAGTTTTATTTCTCTATGCTTAGTTTTCTTTCTTTGAAGAATAGGGCTATTGAGTGATTGACATTGGGTTTCTCCTTTAACAAACATTAGGCCTATCGCATCTTGAAATGCCACATATCATAGATTAGGTTTATGATTAACCTGCATATAATTAGCCTACACAAAATATAATTTCAACTAGTTATCAAGTTAAAATGATATATTGCGGTTTGCCAGTTGTGTGAGATCTATCGGGTGAATGGCCATTGAAAATACTGCCTATGAAAAGAGACATACAGTAATGAATGGCCATTGAAAAAACATATACTGTTAGCCTATGAAAAGAGACATAGCCTACAGTAATTATCAACACCAATCATGGCAGAGTTGGACATTCTTTCTAAAAAATGTATTCTACTCCGATGTATGTATGCTGGGACAATGAGTGTAGCTTGATTAGGCTGTTCAATGTAAACATAAGGTGGTCCCATACCCCACTTATATGACCTTACAGAACTAAGGCATGTATCTAAGGCATAGGCACATCCTTGTAGTTGAAAGGCTGAAAGTATTGAAAATAGGTTAGTTACATTGGTAATTAAATTAAAGTAATATTTTTTTGTATGATTAACAACCAAGGCAACCAATCATACATGTATACTGTAAGAAATACTGCTATCAGCCAAACTGATATTTTAAACATTGCTATTGGTATTTCACAAGCCAGTATTTCACAATCAGCGCATCCCTAGAAATCACTGATATTAGAGCGAATTGCCAAGAAGCCCTGATTGTAAGTCCTCCCAGAAGGCCTGGTCTGTGATGTAGGCTGGCTTGTAGTTGATCCAGGAGGTGTGTGGTGGGGAGAGGGCTGGATTAGGCATCATCAAAGGCCTTGCCTCCAAACTGCTCTCTGATAGCCATTGTGAATGGGGCCCCCCTACTGCTCTTACAGGAAGTGGTGGGATGAAAATAATGAGGCGCTAAGCTGCCGGTGGGGATCATTACAGACACGCACAGAAAGCCCACAAAGAAAGGGACGACAATGCAGCCCGCAGAAGAAAATGAGGAAATGATAAGACTATGGTTTAATCCCAACAACTTGTGAGGGATTAAGTTGTGAGCTCCTCACTGACTTCTTCGGCACAAGGGTTAAGCTGGTCATCCTCTCTTCCCTGGGTGTTCCGTGTGTGAACCTCTGGAATGTCAGTTGAGCTCTGAAGGATTCTCCTGCCCCTGGCCTCCAATAACATTGTAAGTAAGTTGCGTTTGGTCCTTCACTGCGCTTCAATTGAGCCCAACCTGCTTTATGACCTCTGCTCCTCTGACTGATCTCACGTCAGCAGTGATAAAAGCGTGGCGTGTCTGCCAGCTGATTTCCCTAAGGGCCCAGAGCGCTTGTTGGCACAGACTGGGGGAAAAACCTTTTCTTCTTTGCTTTGGGCACAAAGGCATAGTCAAAAATGCATTACTGCCATTTAAGTTACATTATCCTGCGGATTGCTATCAAAGTTCAATGGAAAATAAATCAGAAGTACAGGTTTTACCTATTTCAGAAAACCCTGGCTGGTGTGCCTGTTGTACTGTATAGGCTATTGATGTGGGTGTGAGAGGTCATGAGGCTTACGACTATACATGACATTGAGGGACAACACCACCTCAGCTAAGATTCAACTGGTGGGGGAGTGCCTGTGACTCTAGCAACTGAGCCCAGTACCTTTAGCCAATATGTAGGAGGGCCAGAAATGTAGTAAGTGCTTGGACTACACTAGTTTAAGACCATAACTGGTGAGGTGGAAGACGTTCATGATCTGAAGTTCCAAATACATCTTAAAACATAGAACATTTAGTTCTGGATGCAGTGTTCCCAACATGATGATAGGATCTCCTGGGCTTGTTCATCAGGTGTATTTTTTCACTTTGTTCACTTTGTCAAGTGCTTCTCACAACCCCTTAAAACAAAGCATTAATATTTTGAATGCAATAGAAGACATGCATATAAGGTCACCTGAGCATATCTCAACATTCCTGAATGAATTTCAGAAAAGATGAATGGTATTCAAGAGAGTCAGTGTTTGTGAAGCTATAAGGTCTACATTATGAGCAGTCAGACAAAAATGGAAGTTAGATAAGGGCAGTCTATGCATTTACTATAAAGGCTTTCCATCAGTCTATCACAGCATGTCAATCTACAGTACATCTTTGAACAGATGTTAACCCCTGGAACTCTTTAAACTGTCAGCATGGTGAATTAGCCTTTCCTAATGTGGATTACTGGACAAACTAAAAGCCTTAGAGCTTGTGTGGCTGTCAAAAGCCCTATCAACTGCACACCAAATCATTCTAGCTCATTTAACTCCAATGCCTTGTTTTCCCCTGCTGTTCACACTCCGACGCCTTCATTGTACACATCCTGACATTAGAGAGTCAGCAGGATATTGAATCAGCACAGGAGTCATTGCCATAGGTGGCTCACTTCAACTTTCTGTCTCACGGAGCACTGACTGCCCAGTCTTTCCTCAGGTAATCGTTCCTGGACATTTGGTTATAAAATGGGAAGTGCATCAAATGCGCTTATTAAAAAGCAGCTTTGTTACCAAATACCACAACATCATTGATTTCAACACTAGATATGTTTTCTTAAATGTCCAAGGCAATCCTTTGTGCAAAGTAAGGCATATTTTCCAAACATTTCCAAACGTTTTTTGCTCAAGGCACTTATTGGGCTGTACCACTCCAAGGACATACAATTTAGCCAAAATGCGTGACAAGGACCGAAAGCTATTTTTGTTCGCCATTCACTGCATTGCATGTCTCTCACTGAATGAAGTGAAGTTCCAGAAGACATAAACCTATGCCACTTGAAGTGAGGCTAAGAGCCAAGCTTGTGAGGGGAGTGAGGGGGTAAGTAAATGGAGTGTCTTTTGAGGCAGAGGCACGCCTGTCCTGTGTGTACGGATGAGAGGCATGAGCGAGCCCTGCCCTTTTACTTTATGGCTCATTCTCAAATTAATGTACCTCTAAGGATTAACATTTAGATAGCGTGGAACTCCAGTGGCTGTCTCCTGGCTGTGACGTGCCTCTCAGAGTCCCAGAGTATTCACATGCTGAAGGACTTGCAAGCACTTGGTGCTCTGGTGTGGGAGCTAGCCCACACATCTGGCATTACAGCAACAAAATATCGAGGCTTGCCTCTCTGACCACAAAATTACAAGAAATGACTTGCCCTGTACAAAGGTTTTGGACTGCAATCAATATACACCAATCCATTTCTCCTCAGCAGGTTTTAATGTCAAACGAAACTTTTGCACCTGCACACCACTGATATTCTAATCATGGTCCTGGTGTTTTGAACTGTAGAGGTTGTCTGAAAATTAAGTTTAGCGGGTAACAGTTTAGTATACAGGGTTGCACTACACAAAATCTAATTCAATTATGGCTGCGCAGGTTCCACTAGGAATTAATGTGGGAATGGGCAGGGAGTGAATTATCCCGTAAGCCGTCGGCTGCCTTAAGTCCGATGTGGCAGCACCAGAATTGGTCTTGTCAGGGAGTGGCATGCTTTAATTAGCTACTCATTGTTGGGGGCCCAGCTTCCCACACACAAACGAGGATGAAGGCTTTTTCAGATCGGATTAGCCAACCTTGAGGTCAGAAACTTCTACAAGACTGTTCACCTCCATGGCGTGCATGCTGTCCTGAAATAAATATATGAATTTATAAATTAAGAACTGTTATTTGCAAGAGGTGTGAAACTATGAAAGCTGCAAAAATGTCTGCTGGAAATCGGGAAGTGTCTTGTAGGGCTGCTGATTTTTAATGCTTTTTTTTTTTAGCATTCAACCAACCAACCTGAACTTTTGAGTAATAGAAAAGTTGAGGTTTTTTGGCTCTAAAGATGGTTGTCGATTCCTCCCACACAGCCTGCTTCTCATGGAGATAGCTCCCTGTTTACACTGCAATAGGAACAGCCTAATTGCCAGGGAGCACGCGCCGAATACATATGCATCCAGCAACCCGGGCGGAAATCAGAGTTTGCAAATTGCACCTCCCTTGATATGTCTGTGGCAGGAGACATTTTGTCATTTGAAAGGAGGCTTTCACAGCCTGAATGGAGCACGCTGCAAGTGCGACGGCTTTGGCGGTAATTGGGTACGACACAGGATCCGTGTGGACATGCCAGAATGCAAGGATGTCATTTTCTAACCTGATACCTTTAAAGCC
Source organism: Sardinella tawilis (assembly GCA_030264315.1). Classification (NCBI taxonomy): domain Eukaryota; kingdom Metazoa; phylum Chordata; class Actinopteri; order Clupeiformes; family Clupeidae; genus Sardinella; species Sardinella tawilis. The sequence continues at coordinate 18,153,381 of JASCQY010000173.1, forward strand.
TCCTGTTGTCAACTGTTCAGGTGCTGGTTGCCGTAGAAACCTTGGTGCAAACCCATTCGGGAGCATTTCTTTTATATTAAGATGCAACACAGCATTGGAGTTGCTCTCAAGAGCACCAGGCTTCCAATGAAAGAGACTTGAGGTAAGGCAGGTTTGATTGAGACCTGCCAATCAGGCACCGGGAAACATCAGCAACCAGACCACAACATACAGGGGGAAAAACTTCAACACATAAAAAAGCATTTATAGCCTTGTATAGTCTTTTTAGTTAAAGAGGAATCTTCGGAATATTTTAAGAATGGGAAATGAAAATGTTCAGCTTTGCATAAATTTATCATAGCTAATCCATAAATACCCAATGCTGTCCTGATTTGCTTTATTAAAGCCATTATGTTTGGTCTTAAAAACATTTTTTGTTGTAGAAATGACAGCAGAAAGCTGTCTCTCTGGCCACAACGTTTTCTAACTAGAGAAATTCTGTTACTTTTGAGCAACATGACACCCTGACTTTCAGAGATTTGGTGAAGATTGTTCCTTGTGCCACAGCCGTCACTTGCGCTGTTCCACTCCCTGCACAGTAAAAGTGAAGGTGTGTAGTGGTGGGGCTGGAGAAGAGATTCCCCAAAATCATATTACATCCAGCGTATATCAGACAAATATTGACTGGGGGACAACTCTCTCCAACTCACACTTTTCCTTTTTTAATACTGCACATGGCATTTACTCAGATACCTTCTGCATGTGTGAACTGGCCCGTGTTTGTGTGTGTGTGTGTGTGTGTGTGTTGGTGACAAGGCTATATGCCACCTGATCCACATCCCGGGCGCTGACGGAAAAGGCGACGAAAGATGAAAGCAATAAAAGAGAGCCATGGAGACGCGCACTGGCGCCAGGCCCTTTAATTAGGCTCACGCTCGTCCACAGCACGGGAGGCTAATAAGTGAGACCAGCGGCCTTGTGTGCTGCACTGGTCCCCGGCATAAATGTCAGCCCACTGGGTTTATATGTATGTGTATATCAGTGCTGTGTGTGGACAGACCCCCGTGGTGGTGGGACGCCTCCGAGCAGGTGTGACAAACGGAGAGCTGCAGCGCATGGACATGGACGTTCCTGTTAAAGCAGCAGCAGCAGCAGCAGCAGCAGTCTTTGTGCCAGTGCAAATAATGAGCAGTATGTGTGTGTTGTGTGTGTGTGTGTGTGTGTGTGTTTAGCCAGAGTGATGATTCCACTGAAGTGCTTGAATCCATGTCCAGAGTAGTGTGGATGGACATGTATGTGGAAACTCAACTGTATGGGTGTGTAGTTAGAAGTGATTCTTTCATCTTGGTACATGGTATTTTTGAATCTATATACTGTATGTAAAGCCTGGCTCCTCTGAAGAGACAAATACTTGGTTACATGACAAATTACATGGTTTAAAACCAACAAATGCATCATTTTGTCCACAATCTTTCCTTCTTCTAACTGCGTGGCTCCGTAACCAGTGCTTAGAGGATGCTTCGTCTAAACGGCTCGACTGACAAAGAGGCTTCACTACATGCACACGTCTGTAGAAGGACCTGAGGACTTATATAAACATCTACATTATTAAGTGTTTCAGACTGAAGGTGAAAGTGAACATCTCTCTTTCTCTCTCCCTCCCAGTGTGTGTGCGTGTGTGTGTGCATGTGTGTGTGCGTGTGTGTGTGCATGCATGTGTGTGTGCGTGTGTGTGTGCATGCATGTGTGTGCGTGTGTGTGTGTGTATGAAGCCAGTGAGATGATGGGCAGCTCTGACCAGCCCAGACACTTGGGAGTCGCAGCAGTGGAGCTTCCCTCCAGCTAATGTGCTCCTTGTATTACCAGCCCTGTCAGCTCTCATTTCCCTGTGATGGAACATTTATTGTGTTAACCTCTGCCCTTCTTCCCCAGCTACTGCCCGTCATCCCCCCACCCACCCCC